>ML256737.1:117342-129790 GCA_005239495.1 Nicotiana undulata
TTAAGTTCTTCCCCCCCCCCCCCCCCCCTCTTCCCTAATTTTGTCCTTGGTGTTAAGAGTCGAAATCAAGATTTGAAATTTACAAGTACGGAATTTGGCTCTTTTAAGTTACTGGTTTCTAGATTAATACTAACAACAATAACCCATTGCAATACCACAAGTAGGGGTGACAAACGGATCGGTCGGGTTGGATGCGGGTTTAAAAAACAGATAAATTATCCGACCTAGCCCGTATTTGAGACGGATAAAAAACGGATTATCTAGCGGATAATATGGATATCCATATTATCAATGACTTCTTGAATATGATCACTTATGGAGAATTCCTAGCCTCCCAAACTTGAGAAACCCCAATTTAAGGCTTTAAAAATGTAAAAGTTAAACACATTAGTTATCAATTAGGTTAACCATTTTCAAAGTGGATAATATGGTTCTTATCCTTATTCGATCGTTTTTAAAATATTCATTTTTAATGGATAATATGGGTGGATAACTGTTCTGTTTTAACCATTTTGCCACCTCTAACCACTATTATAATTCCACAAGTGGAGTCTGGAGAGGGTAGCATATACGCGATCTTACTTTTGAAAATATACCATTTTTCTTTGTTCTCTTGTATATCATCTATGTATTAACTCTTTTGAAAATCATAAATTGCAGGAAGTTTGGACACTATGCAGAATATTAAAGAGGACTTCAAATTACAAGAGATTCACACCAGATTGGAAGCAGCCTATTATTAAACAAAGTTTTGGTGATGCAAGTTCTAAAGCATGCAGTCTTCAATCTGAAACAAGTGATGATCACTCTATTAATATTAGTTTCAAGAAGATTTCTGGAGGAAATTATCAAGTTGATCAAAAAAACACACATTACCAAAATAGCCAACCAATAATTACCATGCCTCAATCTTCAATCACATCATCAAACTCAAGCTTTTGGAATACAAGTACTGAAGAGGCGTATTTGTTTAGTGATGGAAACTGGGATGAGCTCAAATCCGTCGTTGATTTAGCTATTGATCCTCGTAGTCTTTTTGGATTTAGATAAACTGGACGAGGACTGGGTGCAGAAATTGGGGCTTGAACTGAGTCAGTGATGAATTCACAATTTAGAGTCAGCGGGCTATGTTATTAATCTATGTTCTTAATATAGCACGAGCTAGATGCAGCGTGCTGGACATGGTCACATGGTTCTATACTTTATTTATGTGCTATTTTCACACACATATATATAGTTCGAGCCAGAAGCAATGGGTTCTAAATGAGTTGTTGGATTGACGAAAGAGCAAGTACATCTATCTATGCGTGATGTATCACTTGTTATGCCCCAAATAGAGCACCATTTTACCTATTTTTTTTGTCTTCACTTTCTTTTCCCACCCCTATTTGATTCTAGATAGCTTTCTATAGTTTATTAGGACTGAGAACTTCACAGGTCTTGTATAGTACTAATTTTCTAGACTATTTTCTTCTTATTCTGAATTTCATAGAATACTTTTTATTTGGAATACAATCAGATAATATTTTATCAGGAAAAATAAATTGGCTTCTTTTGCTATCTTTGGCCATTATATATTTGAATGGAGATTGCGTAGATACAGGTGTTCACAACGGCAATAACAACAACAACAACGACGACGATGACCAGTATAGTGTCATAAGTAGGGTCTGGGGAAGGAAGTGTGTACGCAGACCTTACCTCTACCCCGATGGGGTAGAGAGGCTGTTTCCTATAGAACCTCGGAAATATGTAATTCAATTCATTATTTTCAATTTACTTTATCTTCTTGGGAAAATATTTCTACTTGAACATTTTTGTGATGCATAGGAAGAGGAAGGATTATATCTATTTCAAATTACAAATTCAACCTTAAGTTTGATAAGGATTTTTTCAAGTATATGTTTGAAGCTATGTTCTCGGGCTCTCCGAAAATATCGATGGGTGCGTGTCGGATCCTCCAAAAATAGTGTATGTTTGGAGGATACGACACGGGTGCGGCAGCTGTTTTGGAAAGTCCGAGCATCATTCTGAAGTTCATTTCTGGAAAGAAACTCTTTTAGCTAGCAACAATATGCAAATATACACTATGGCGAATTTCCAGAATCAGCACAATATTACTGATATTCTCCAAACCTCAAGAAAAAGGCTTTGCTTCACTCTTTATGGTTAAAGAGCAAAAAGGAAAGAAGAGATAAGATGAACACAAATTTAACTTGCTGACAGGCAAAAATCAAGAATGTAATACCCGATGAGGATCTATAGACCGATGAGAGGCTGCATTTGTTTAGCTTTCTTGACCCTATAATAAGTAGCGGAATCAGGATTTTGTGCAAGCGGTTTCAATCTTAAAAGTATATAACTTTAGTCGTAAAATAGTAGTTGTCAAGTGGGTTCAAATAAATATTTATACAAAATTTACACAGTTTCAATCCTAATGTATACATATACACACAGTATTATTTTATGGTGAAGCGGGTTCAGTTGAACACGCTAGCCACCACTTGGGTCACTGCCTATAATCCTGTAATTCTGTATGATTTGAGGCAATGAACTTCCTTTGACAGCAATGAAAAGGCTTAGGTTGATGAGAGTTGTGTGATTGCTCCTGGTGAGTGATCACATGATCACAGGTGACGCGACTATAGGTATATATATATAAGCTGCACCGGTCGGTCTCTGATGCTACCTCGGGGACATCAGCTATCCTTGACTCTGTCGGCTGAATATCGCTCAATCCACCATCTAAAATTAGCTGATGATTTGTTTGATCTACAACCAGATCAACCAAACTCTCCTCAGACAAAACAACAACAACATACCCAGTGTAATCCCACAAAGTGGGATCTGAGGAGGGTAGGACGTAGGCAGACTATACCCCTACCTTTGTGAAGGCAGAGAGGCTGACACTCTCCTCAGACACGAGTCCTGGAAATGCTTAAGCATGCTTTGTCCGCATTCTTCTTTGACAAATCGGCATACTTAGTTTGTGGTATATTACTATGCTACTTGAGCAAGATTCATCTTCTTGTCAAGTATTTGCTTGGTATCAACCTGCTGTCTGCCAACTGGAAAATCATTGTTCAATCAACTCTAACCTCTTAAAGCCAAATAAGAAGGAAAACAAATGCAACATTATCCGGCCTTTCTGACTGAGGTTAGCTGAGAAAAGGCTAACTCTGAGCGTTTGAGAACTAAATCCTTGCAAAAACTTTCCCTGGCCTCATCTAGCAAATAGCTGGCAATACATTTTATTCTGTTGGAGTGAGTGATCCAAATGGCTCTAATACTACATAAAGCAGATACAGCATCCTTCTCACACAAGACTACTCTACTGGCGCTTTCATCAGACTCTACTCGACTTTTGGTTGATTGATCTCTTCTTACCATTTCCCTGTGGAAACTCACTCCTGCAAATTGGAGTGTGGTTGAAGACCGTCTTGCTTCCTTCTCAAGTGAAACATCACCCCTTCTTCCTTCTCGTCTCGAGAGAATCTTATACGCCTTCTTTGTGGGCGTTGCTACTAGACATCCAGATATTCTTTGTGATGATATATCCACCCATCTTCACAACTTGCTGCACCTTGTTTCTCTGAGGTGGAGGATCATCGTCCAGCGCCAAGATAATTCGTCCAATTTCAAGTGAAGGAATTCGCAGAGTTCTTTCATTCCGCCAACCCTTAAATGGAATAACATGTGTATAGTTCTTGTGAAACGTCTTATGAAACTTTTCATCGCCTCTGGCATATTTGAAGCCACAAACAGTACAAACATGCAATAAAAAATCAGACTGACCTAGTTCCCAATAGAATGAGGCATACTTTCTTTTCTTTTTGAGAACTTTCTCAGGCTTTGTCATTCCCCGGTTTGGCACAAAATTCTTCAAGTATATTTCCTTAGACGCTTCACCAGTTGATGCATCATCGCTGGTATGTGACCACAATTTCTGGCTGTATCCTCTCATAATCGAACAAATCACCATTTTGAGATGGGACATTAATGGGCATAGAAGAAGAAGAGTGCTCGAAGAAGCTGTTAATCTTCGATCGCATGCTTCAATTTCTTTGCTTATTCGATTTACTCTCAGCTCTTTTTCAACCTTTACCTGTTGTATGTGTAAATTTCATATGAAAAGTTTGGCATAGCATCATTTCTGCAAGAATTTTCCGCCTCAGTACCTTAGTAAGTTAGAGGCAGTCTAAAAGTAAATAGCTTTCTATCTATCACCCAAAGAGGATGACTTTCAAACTAGCAAGGGCGCCAAACTATATTGCGTGAACTCTCTAAAAATACTGCCATACCCGTGTTGGATGAGGATCCGACACGCACCCCCGGCAATATTTTTGCAGAGTCCGAGCAGCATAGGTTCCAAACACCAGATAATCCAACTGCGTATTTTAATTTGCCAGAAACAACATGAAATCTACCAAATAGTTAAGTTAAACCTATGTTACAAGACTCTTTTACGGGTACACATCCGATATGAGGATGTGCAGGTATCCAGTTCAGGTAACCTCTATTTTGTTTTCTAATTTTTAGTCTATTAGAAGGATTTGCACGACGCAAAGGCACACATATTTTACTCGTTCGAGATGAGTACATCAAGACAAATGAAATTATGCATAGACTTTCTAATGTTTGGTTATCAAATTCAAACCCCTTTTTTCCAATTTCACTAGTTTTTAATTTTACAAATTTACCTTATACTTTTAAAAGTTAAACAATAGCATTTTCACTTGAAAATGCATGCCCGTTTGCATCTTCTGTGTAGTGAAGTAAAACAGAATATGATAACAGTTAAACAATAGCATGTTTGATTATTTATTTCAAGTAGGATAATTAAAATAGGGGGTTTTGATATTTTTTACAGGTTATGGGGTATAAATCATATTTCATGATTTTGCAAAAAGAGACATCCAAATATGTTGAAAAAATTATAACCAAACATAACTTCATCTTCAATTCAAATTCCAAATTTAAAAATTTATTTTGGAATTCTTATCCAAACGCCTACTTAATTCTTTATCAAACAAAAATCTTTTCCAAGAAGAAATGGAAAATTACTAAAATAGTTGTCTGCTACTATATATATATATATATATGCTTAGGCTAGCTTAATTACTATTTTCGTTGTTCGCCTGTATTTTCGACATAGCTCCTTTACTATTGTATTCGGCGGCGAAGCCAGAAAATTCAGTAAGGGTGTTCAAACCTTTGCCATTGGGCTATGAAAGGATGTTCAAAGTCTATTTTTAATCAATAACAAGTAATATTTTACCTTATACGGAGTATAATTTTCCGGCGAAGGATGGTCAATTGACCACCCTCGGAGAAACGTAGCTTCACCCCTGATTGTATTCCTCTTACTAGAACTATCTTATCATTTTTCCTATTCTTTTACTAGTATTGTCATGTTATTTTTGTCAATACTTTCGACATAGTTTCTTTTCTTCTTTCTTCAAACTTATTTTGGAATCGCTTTTCTTTTTTCAGCCGAGTGTCTATCGGAAACAAGTCTTTCTACTTTCACAAGGTAAGGATAAAATATGCATACTCTCTCTATATATATATATGATTGGCAAAACCTAATCATTATAAAGAAGATCGAAGGCACATAAATGGCTTCTATCACAAAATCTCACACTACATAGATCGATCCGGCATGTTTGGTGCCATATATAACACCCAGCATCTATTTAATTAAGTTATGTAAGCAATATCATGCATTTAAATATATTCTTAATTAATTACAAACGCATGAATAATTCATGGCACTAAACATGCTTGATATCAAGAATCAAATCTAATTAATGACTCAATCTCTTGAGTAATCCCGTCATTAAAAGGGACCTTTCTCAAAGTCTCTAGGCATGATAAATTATGTTCAGAATTTAATGATCTCTAATTTTCTTTTTAATAACTTATGATAATTAATGTATTACTTGTCCTTAATTTAATTAATGATCTCATTCTCCAAAAGTAACTACTGGAGAAAGAAAACTCAAATATTTTAGTTTCCTTCGTTTTCCAAGAATTATAAAAACGAATATTCGGAGTGCTGCCAAAATGATGATACTATACTCGGGGGCGGATTAAGTTCAATAGCTACGGGTTCCCGTGAATCCAGTAGTTTTTGTCTAGATCCAGTATTTGTATTAAAAAAATCGTTAAATGTATAAGAATATTTAGCTTGGAACCCAGTCCGTTCATCCCTAGTATTGTATATTAACTCGAGATTTTTGTAGGAACCCATAAACCTAAAATCCTGAATCCGCCTCTCACTGTACTATACTAACTGTTGAAAAATGACTCTTAATATTTTACTTTGCCTGCGTGCATTTTATATTCTAATCCATATATCTTGTCAAATATCATATTAAACAAATTAACTAATTCGAAAAAACTATTTTGTGCTTGCTATGAAAAAAAATCTCAAGTTCTTGAGTCTTTCTTTTCTTTTTAGGAACTCTAAATAGCTGAGAAAATAATATTTACTTAGAGAAATCTTGTTGATATAACTACTTCAAATACTAGCAATAAAGAAATTAAGAAATACCAACCTTACTTGATGATTCACCAATATAAAAGCATTAGGTGATGACCCTGGGGTCACTTAATACAACAATTAATAAAACGACATCTTAAAAAAATTATATATTTCCTTTATTACCACTTAACTTTCTTTGAAGCCACATTTGCATTAGTATATATATTCAAGAGGGTACAAGTGTAGCTTAAGCAAATTCTTAAATCACAAGCTAGCTATAGTAGTTTTTTCTCACAAATGGCAAAAATAATGGGGAGGATGAGATCATTTGGATCAAGAGAAAAAAAATCCACAGCATATTGCTGCAGTGATAGTTATGTGAGATTCAGCGATATGCTAGAGAAAGACGATCAAGCAATTCGAAAAGGGTATATCCCTGTAATTGTAGGAAATGAAGAAGAAATGGAAAGAGTAATGATACCAATGAAATTGATGAAACACCCTTGTATTGTTATATTACTTGACATATCTGCTCTTGAACTTGGCTACAATCAGCCTGGAGCCTTAAGGATTCATTGTCAAGTAGAACACTTCAAAAGAATGCTACACACCATGTCCAAAAGGAAGTGATACATGCAGTGGCGGATCCAAAATTTACAGGTCGTGGGTGCTTAACTAATTTTAGTACAGTGGGTGCTCCCGACCACTTTTATAGGTTTTTTTTTAAGTATTATATATCTGTATATAAAACAGTTTGGCAATAGCCGATGGGTGTTGCCGCCAAGCGTATATCCGCCATTGGATCCATCATATATGTATCTATTTTTTTTTCTCTTCTTGAATTCAGAGTCTAACGGAAGCAGTATCTCTACCTTCACAAGATAGGGATAAGATCTGCATACACGTTACCCTTCCCAAATCCTACTTATAAAATTACGCTGAATATGTTATTGTTATTGTAGTTCAATCCATCAAGCCATTAATCAACATTGTTGCTGGCCTAGTCATAAATTAGCATATTGATCCTAATTAATTTTTCCCCCTTTACTCCAGGCCAATCATGTTGAGCTTTCTCTTTCTTCTTTCTTTGTCTCTCTCTCTCTACTTCAAAGAAAAAGGAGTTTAAGTTACATAAAATAGACATTGTAAAGAATTTTTAATTTATTATTATAATTAATATGATATAACAAGTTATCTACTTTATTGTCACGGTTATAATATCTTTATAAACAATTATCTATTAATTATTGCAGATAACTTAACCTGATAGTTTGGAAATATTATACATGGTCAATGCACTGAAAAAAAAATTATCAGCTACTTTTTTCAGATAAATTTAATTTCTGTGGCACAAAACTCACCTAATGTTTTATTGCTTATCAAAACCTGCCGTATAGTTATGAAGGTATTTAAAATTCTCCAATTCTTACTTATGTTAATGAACTTTTCAGCTTAGGTTTATACTTAAACCAATTATCTTTTGTGAATCACTCTATCCCAAATTTTTACTAAATTTTTATTTGTGTGTAAAGACTTTGTTATAATAATTTAGAAGTAAAAGTTTTCACTCCAAAACTATCCTTCGTTGAATAATAGTTAGTAAAGGAATTGGTGTCCCTTCATTATTATACTCAGTGGTAGGTTCCCGAGAACTCGATAACTTTTGTGTACACCTATTAAAAAAATTCACTAAATATTTATAAATATTTAACTATGAACCCAATTATTATTGTATATTAATTTAAAATAACGATAAGAACCCATAAATTTTAAATCATGCATCGGCCTTTGCTTGTACGTCACCATAAGTGAAAGAATCTTTTAAAGAAACCTAACTACTATAACTCAATGGTTATGATTCTCCGGTAGAATCATTAACTCATTAGCTAGAAGGGCAATGAAGAAATAACATGACAAAAAATTACTATTCTAGACCATGTAAAAGAACAAGAATGATTTATATTTATATATAGAGAGAGAGCGTATCTACCTAGCAAGTAAAAAGTGCATACATTCACAGTTCCTAGTAAAAATATTAATGTTAATATGGATAGAAATTCTCGTCTTTTTCTTTTAATATTCATGCAATGTTAATCATATCACAGGAAGCCTCACAGATTGGGGAAGAATTGAAGTAATAATCTTAAAATTCAAGTAATGAATCCTACCAATAGCAACATGTATTAGAGAATTCTTTTTATTTATCTAAAATTTGGTAGATTAAATTACCAAGTACACTGGCAGCTATGTCCTAAGTCTTTATACCCCGTGAATTACGTAAAGTGTACATAAGCCAAGTGATCGAATACTCTTTTTGTCCGTTTCTCATTTTCCTGAAACCTTGTTTTTTAGAAGATTAGAGTAGATTAATGGGTAATATATATAGAGAAGGTTCAACAATATATATAACACGCTAATATAGTATGAAGTTCCCTTGATATAAATTATGGCATGCATCTCTGAGGAGAGTGGCGCGGCCAAACATCATCCCAGAAGCGAATCAGCTTACCATTGCCCAACCAAAGTCTAGCCCAAGTTCTGCCTGAAAGTCTCTCCGTAAAAATAATACCTTTTTTTTTAAGAATATTTAAGAGGTGGGTTAAGATAGTCCCTTTGAACCCACACAAGGTTGTCAAGAAGCCTTTTATGGATGTCCTTTCCTGCGGGGAAAGTAGAAAATGAAACAGTTAGTACATATTACATAGAGGAAACACACTGCCATAAGTATGTTGTTATAGTGACGGAAGCGGGTAGCCATACCTTAGATTCAAAAACTACGGGAATTAATGATGAAGCAACTGAGTTATCGAATGACGTTGTTGTGGATCTTTCTTCAAGAGCTGACAAATTATTTCTCTGGAAATTTCATCTACCTTTTCTTCTGGAATTTCACCAGATTTCTTCAACTCCTCAAATTGCCTAGCTCTTTCATATGTTGTTCCCAATAGACATGACAACTTAAAAAGCACTAATCCGAGCGAAAACATGTCGGATTTTGTGCTAATTAAACGGGGATCAATAGACAACTCGGGGCCTCGATACATCATATTACCTAGTCCATTCCCAAAAGGAATTGAGCCATCTCCAGTGTTACGAGCTAAATGAAAAAAAGAGTTAAAACTCTTGCAAGTTGTCACACCTCCTTTTTCACCCGTAAGGGTAATAGGGGAGTTTTTCCACTTTAACTGATATTATTCGATTTTTGGGATTTATTTTATTCAGAGTCGCCACCCGAATTTTTTACGGTGTTCCGGGACACCATTTGTTTATTAGAAATCCCAAAACCGAGGAAATTTGACTCTGTTAAATTGTCTGCGAACCAGAAATCCGGGTAAGGAATTCTGTTAACCCAGGAGAAGGTGTTAGGCATTCCCGAGTTCCGTGGTACTAGCACGGTCGCTTAATGATTAAACTTGGCCTAAATTGTTTAATTACTATTTTTGTACCTATGTGCATTTTTATATCTTTTACCGGTTTTATTATTCTTTTGTATTCAAAGAATTGTTTTTTGATACGGGTCACGTATGCATAAACCCATAGAGTTTAAAATGTGTCTAAAATCATGTCACGCGGACATGTAAATAATTCTTAACACTCGTTTAATAAAATAAATAAAGTGTGCAAGCGCGTATTTTGTTTGGTTGTCAAAAGATACGGAAATCACGTCACGCGGGCGTGTATGCAATTCCTATAATTTTAAGAAAGTCGTTCCCTAAAGTGTCTCTACGAGTGTTCATTTTAAAATTTATTTGTGTTACGTAAACGTATACACAATTTGGAGAAAAGGTATATTTTAGTTGTTTTTAACCAAAGTTACAAAATTGTATACTTCGAAGTTTGATTATTTTCTGAATTTAACGCATTCAGTATCTAAAAGGTTTCGAAACTCACTACATTAAAAATCCTAAGACAAGTCATAAGATTGGGCTATGGCCTAGTCTAGCCCGATTTTTATCACATGGGCCATCCTAATTAGGCTATTTATGAAAATAATAAGATGCATGATTCTATTCAAATAACACTGGCCAATGAAACATTTAATAAAGAAAAAGGCTTTATCAGATTACCAATTCCTAGCCAGAAAACAAAGAAATATTACTATCATAGATTTAAAGGTAACTTCAAAACCATTAGAGCAAATAAGAAATAGAACTAAGATTCTTTCATTGACAAGTTTTTGTTAGAAATAAAACACAGTTTTCTGAAATTACTTTTAGATTAATGTGACTACTCATAGAGCAATTTCACACAGTCTAGGCTTCATTCACACTTGGTCCTAGTTTTGAGTGTTCATACATTATTTAAAGGATGTGAAGGGAAATATTTAAATTACAACTTAAACTGAAAATAAATTCATGATTTCCAGTCCTGTTAACAAAAGTGTATGAAAGATAGAATTCAATAAAAATTACAGTTTCTTACTCTAGGATACATGTTCTAAAAAAACGAAATTACAGGAAAAAAAATCAAAACCGCTGCTCCTGTGCAAGCCTCAGCAATGCTTTGTGATTCGAAATCCTGCATTTTTATCACTGATTTCAAGCTAAATAACATGTACTCCATGTGCACTTCAAGGGATTAAATCTGGCCATCATAGAGGTCAGGTTTGACCCCTTCAGTGCTATTCCAACAGGGCCATCTAATTATTGAAGGTCTGAACCATCTAGACCAATATCTAAGCACCCTTATGGGGTGAATTTGACCATTGAGGGTCAGATTCACTATCCCTTAGTGCTATTTTTAATAACTCTACTATAACTTCAATTATATAGACATATATTCAATCCCCGAATCTTCTAAAGGATCATGACAGTGATGATTGCACATAAATAAATAAGCAAACTTAAACAGAAAGGCAACGAATTCATGAAGAAGAAGAAGAAGAAAGAACTGTGTATGGTTCAAATTTCGTTCAGTGTAAAGTATTACATACCTTTTCAACAGAAGAAACAAAGAAATCCCGACCAAATAAAGGTCAGGTAAATGGCAGAATAGCAAAAGGGAAAGAATATCCAACAGCAACAGCAGATCCACCAATTGAAACCAAGTAATAACAATAGGAAAAACCAACCTATAACTTGAGTATGTATGCAAGAGATTTTCGAAATCAGAAAACCAAAACAAGAAGGAATAGAATTCGGGATCAAGACCAAGAGGTGAACATTTTACTGATTTTCGAAATTTGATTTGTAAATAGCAACAAACTCTGATTTTTTTGTGTTTTTCAGCTTTTCAGTAGCTAACCGATATAAAAGAGTGCGATGGCAGATGAAGAGAGTAGGTATAATAACAGAATACAAATGAAGGGCCTGCCTATTTTTCCAGGCCCAATAAGATAATACGAAACTACGGGCCTGTCTATTAAGCCAGGCCCAATTTAAACAAGGAAATAACTAATGCAAGGTAAATACATAAGAAAGAAAAAGACAGAATACTATACTATTTTTCTTAGTTAGTTTTTTTTTCTTCATTTCTCTTTTTTATTTTAATCTAATTAATGGCACACTAATTTTTCAGAAAATACAAACGCGACAGAAATTAAAAAAAAAGCGGCAGAATAAATAAGAAATAAAAAAAGGGACAGAAAAAATAAATAAAAATGGCAGAAATTAAATAAATAAAAAAACGCGCAACAACATAAATAAATAAGAAGAAACTATGAGAAACAACAAAAAAATACATAAATAATAATAAACAAGTAAACTAAATGGGTCTAATCCGTGAAAAAACCCTCAAATCAAGACTCTCGTCTTGGATCTAAGATCCTTGATGGGAGATCTTGACCGGAGGATTTTTAACGGTTAGAAAGATGAACTAGGGTTTTGGCCTCTTTAATTCCAAGATCTACGGATTTTGGTTAGAGTTTTGGGGGATTTGGTTGGTAAGATGAAGTAGAGAAGGAGAAGAGGAGAAGATTGATGTTATTTTTGGGATTTTTGGAGATTGGCCGCCGCCGGTGGA
>ML256739.1:707-16275 GCA_005239495.1 Nicotiana undulata
TGTGTTAATTGCTTCTGCCCAGTAGCTGTGAGGTAGTTTTCTTGATAGAAGCATGGTTCTTGCCATGTCTTCAAGAGTTCTGTTTTTCCTTTCAACAACCCCATTTTGCTGTGGGGTTCTAGGAGCAGAAAAATTGTGATTCACACCATGTTCATCACAGAACTCAGCAAACTTAGCATTCTCAAACTCAGTACCATGGTCAGATCTAATGGATGCTAGTTGATGTCTTAATTGATTCTGAATCTTCTTGACAAATGAGGTGAACATTTCAAATGCTTCATCCTTAGATGCCAAGAACAAGGTCCAAGTGAACCTTGAGAAATCATCTACTAGTACCATAACATATCTCTTTCCACCTCTACTTAGAGTTCTCATGGGACCACACAGATCCATATGAACCAGTTCCAACGACCTGGTGGTACTGACCATTTTCTTACTTTTGAAAGAAGACCTTACCTGCTTCCCCCTTGCACATGCCTCACAAACCTTGTCTTCTTTGAACTTAATGTTAGGAAGCCCTACCACTAAGTCCTTAGAGACCAGCTTGTTAAGTTGAGTTAGACTTGCATGACCAAGTCTTTTGTGCCACAGGAGGGGATCACTGTTCAATACACTAAGGCAAGTGAGTTCATTGTCAGACAGTGTGGACAAGTCAATGACATAGATATTGTTCATTCTTTTTCCCTGCAAAACAATCTTGTCAGTAAGCAGGTTGATCACAAAACATTTTGTTGAAGTAAAAGTGACAAGGTTACCTCTGTCACACAGTTGTGACACACTGATAAGGCTGTATTTCATGCCATCTATCAGATACACATGTTCAATTGAACGTGTGTCATCTTTACCTACCTTGCCGACCCCTATTATTTCACCTTTCTTTCCGTTTCCAAATGAGACATTTCCTCCTTTGAGATTTTCAAGTGAAAGGAACCGTTCATTGTTCCCTGTCATATGCTTAGAGCAGCCACTATCCAAAAACCAAAATTGGTTGCCTCCCTTCACTTGTACCTTCAAAAGAAAATCAAGGGTTAGTTTTAAGAACCCAAACAAGTTTGGGTCCTTTTCCATGAGAGAAAGGATGAATCAGATTTTTTCTGGCCCAATTTGGTAGCCAATTTTTCTTTTTAATGAATATCTCATTTTTCTTACTGGCCTTTTCTGTTGCAAAATACTCATATTTAGAGTGGCAGTCTTCCCACAATGGGTGCAAATTTTATTTTCAGAGAGAGTGAGATACTTGCTTTTGGGATCCTGATACGTTCAAATTACACTTTAAAATAGTGTAAAGCGGTCGAAGTCAAATATAATAACCCAACGAGGTTGGGGTCGAATCCCACAGGGAATAGGTGTGAAAATGTTACTTTGATAGTGTGATTCTTAACTCAAATCATAATTCCATTCCATTAGTAAACGGGAATATGGGGGTTGGTTGTGTAGTAATCTAATAGAAGTAGTAGCAATGAGAATTAATTAAAGTTGTAATTAATATGATTAAGTGAACCAAGGTTGTGTCCCCTTTTAATGACGTGTAATGCAAATGGGTATTAATATGATATATTTCTAATGGGAAGTTCTTGATATGCAATTGATTTCTAGATGACTACGCAATATTTTCCAATAATAGAGTAATATTTCCTCTTTATACTTTTCCCAAATATAAAAGAGTTGCAATAAAACCCAAATCACTTTATCCCAAATAAAACCATCTTATCCCTAAGTGATTCTATTAAACAAGGTTTAAAGTCTTGAGTCTTTGATATTTACTCTTACCAATTCTAACCCACTTTTCCAAGCTAAGAAAGAATTTATGGCATAAGTTAATGTTTGCAACCACTAACAAGAAATATACAATGAAGAGTAAATAAATATCAACAACCCATTATGCATATATTCAATGTTAAATACCCAAATACATAACACCCATTTAGGGTCCACAACCTTAGTATTTAAAGCTAGCTACTCATAATAAATGACAAGAAACTAAGAGTATTAACTGTCATGAATGCTTACAAACCAAGAATGAAGTTATAATGCTTCCAAAAAGGAGAGAATATTCTAATAGGAGAATGTTCTTCAAAGACTAGACAAGAATGACCCACAAAACCCAAGTAAATCCTTTTATAGTGGGCCAAAAGTCGGGTAGAAAACGGACAAAAATGCCCCTGCAGACAGGTTATGCGATCGCATTCCTGTCGCATAACAGGAATACGGTTCGCATCCTTCACGTTCTCATCGCATCTCTAAACCCTAGTCTCCTGGTCGTCGCCGCATTGTTGATGTGCGACCGCAGATTGACATCGCATTCTTGAGGCAGCTTCAGGCATCAGGGATTCTGCGGTTAATTATGCGGCTCGCATGTGAGTTATGTGGTCGCATAATCGACCGCATTTTAGCTCTTGAAATTGGCCTATCTTTCTGTTGCGATCTGCGATCCCTGGGTGCGTTATGCGTTTCGCATTTAAGTTATGCGATGCTCTCTTGTCAGATATGCGATCGCATAGTGTTGTTTCCCTCACTTTTTAGCTTCTTTGCTTTCTTTTTCATGGTCTTGAGTATTTACACCTCATGCACTGCAAAACATCAAAATTCTATAAGTATAAAGGGTAAATGCTCTTGAAACAAACTATAATCTAAGCAATTTGGTATTAAATGTGCCAAAATTCTCTGGCACATCAACACCCCCAACTTAAGCTCTTGCTTGTCCTCAAGCAACTAAAATGACTCTATCCTAACCTAGACTTAAACTACAAGACCGGAAGCAACTATGACCAAGGACAGTGTTAAGTGCCAGTACTACAAGCATGCATTTCATCCATTTACCCGTCATGAACAGTTACTACTATTTATATGGAGACTACTCAACTTGTGAACTTTGAGCCTCGAACAATTTGACTAAATGTTACTCTCAGCTGAGTGCACTTGCACCCGACTTCAAGAACTCAACTACTGTTACACCTCACAGTTCATGTGCCCTTACCAAAAAGAAATAAGGTCCCAACTCGCAATATTTACAAAGACAACACAAGGGACATATTTACCAAGACACTCACACTCACAAAGAATTTCAAGTGTTACAACACATCATACCATAGGCTTGCCCTTATTTTAATTCGTTACTACTTTAAGAACATTCAGTTGGAGATCCCCTAAGGACTTTCTAGCTTGTAATGTAGGCTTAGGGAAGGGTTGGATAATCATTTGGGTACAAGTGACTACACCCTCCTTGAACACTACTCACATCTTTCTCTTTCAGTGCCCTTTTCTTCCTTTCAAATTTCATAGCCTCATCGGCATTTATTTACCAACGTAGAACTACCTCACTAAATTTCTTCCAATCTTCCATATTTATTTACATACATATCCATCTCTTTTTTTTTTTTTTTTTATATATACTTTTTTTTTTCATTTGGAGCTTGAATAATTTTCAATTCAATCTTTTGAGGTATATGCTATACACTCGATATACAACCTTGCCAATCTCCAATTCTTTCACCAAACCCCCAACTTACGCTTTTTGCCTCATTCTCAATATTCAAGGAGGGACGGGTTCAAAAGATGGAATTACTTGTTCGAAACGGGAAAGGCTTGTAATGAGGTGTCCAACAAAAAGGCTAAAGGCTCAAATGGGCAACTAGTGATATTCATGCAAACATTTGGTAGCTTGAAAGGTTCACTGGGTTTCTCAATATCACAAAGAATGCCTAAGGTCATTTCTCCAACTCAATGTACTTATTATTAGCACCGAAAAACCAACTGGGCAAGTTCTAGCTGACAGAAGTAAACACAAGAATTATTGATACAAACATCTAACACACATGGCACATGACTGTTTGGTTCAACATCGTTTTAGCTCAAGAGTCAAGGTTTGACAACTAGAAACCTTCATTATTTGCATGTATAATTCTAAGTACACATAAAGTCAACAGGCGAGCCTCAAGTACAGAGAGTTGATTTTCTTTTTAAAACATTATTTTTATAGGAAGGGTATGGATTATTTACAGACACACATGCTTGAGACAAGACACTTACACTAAACCGGTCAATACGTTTCGTCCTAGTGCCATGGTTCTACTATTACACCCTTGGAAATGAACCCGGCAAAGAAAAACCAAGGGTAATTCATTGCTAACAACAAGGAGAACCCTACATAACTTAACGACTTATTTTATATATATATATTATTTTATTTTATTTTTTTATAAACTGCAAACAAGAGTTAACGGTAATGAAATACATTAGTACCACAAAAGATATATGTACACCTGGTTTATTGACAACTTGGAGATATCACAACACCAAAGAAACAAAAACGAAAACATACATAACATAAAACAAAAATACAAGTACAATATCCTCCAAGTTGTCACAAAAACATAAATACAACACCACAGCAACCCCAACTAAAAAGTATGCATTGTCCCCAATGCATAAGAAATATAAAGACAGAGTGAGGGACTCCCTGGGCACACTAAGCGCTACGGGAGTCGGTGGTCTACTGGGTAGTAGAGGGATCCTCAACCGCCACAGGGTCAGGATCAACTGACTGCTCCGCATGAGGGGCGACATTCGCATGTGGAGGAGGCACTGCTGAAGGCTCAGCTGCAGGAAGGACTGCTGCAATGGAAGGGGTGTCCGCAAGTGTCAAAGTAAAGGCAGGAGTCTGAGAGTTGCTGCCCCCATCTGCTGACTGTGGAACTATGGTCGGGGAACCTTTGTCCACCAAGGAGTGCTGAATAGCAATCTGTAGTTGCTCCTCCTCTGCCGCCTCTATAACTGTGGTGATAGAAACTCCCTTTCCCTTCTCCTGAGGGCCCTACTCCTCACCATCGGACCAAGAAGATCCCTCATCTGACTCCTCGCCCTCAGAAGCTGAAGAGTGTCCAGACTCCTCTCCAGAGGGTACATCAACTGGTGCAGGAGGAGAGGGAGACGGAGGGACAATCGGGGTTGCCTGGGCTATCATAAGAGTGGAGAAATCAAGCCATAGCCCAGGCCCGGAGGTGCCCTCTCCCTGCTCCCCTTCCTTGGGCAGGAGGGAAGAGAAATCAAATTCCAAATGCTGCAGCCGGTGGAGCTCTGTCTTCAAAGTGGACACATCAGTCCGGAGCTCTGGTAGATGTCTAACCTCACCACGCTCAACCTTCTCAAGTCTGGCCTCAAGTCTTGTAAGGTGACCCGCGAGGGCAGTCACTGAAGACTGAATGGGCGTGAGGGCCTACCGGATCAAGGTGGGAAGCTCTCTCAGGAGCTTGTCTACCTTAGCATTGGTATGCTTAGCTAAGAGACCAAGCTGGGAGAGAACATGCAGCGGGATGGCCAAGGGAGCACTAGCACTGGCAGGTGGCTAGCGTCCTGATGGCAAGCTACGTCCACCCCCCTGACTAGAACTTGCTCACTGAAGATTTTGTTCCTCTTGTGATGGGAATTTCTAGAAGCAGCGTAAGAGGCATAAAATTCCCTCACCATTGTTTCATTATACTCTCCAAGGGGCTCGGTGAAACATTCTCATTTTCTAGTTTTTATATTTTCTAGAATATGGGGGTACCGCTCTTGCAGGCCATTGAGACTTAGCCTTTTCTCAAGAAGGATCTTTCTTTTTCTCAGACCCTCCTGGTACAGCTGTCTAGACAGGGGCAATGGAAAGCGTAGCTGGTAGTCATCCCCCTGTTCCCTCCATACCTCAGCTTCCAATTTTACCTCCGGTTCAGTAGCCCCCTCATCAGACTGGGAGGAACTTTCAACTATGTTCTGTGGAGGTGCTTGTCTTGCACGCTTGAATGGATGTGCCTGCCTGCTTGTGGATGCTCTCTTAGCAGCGGCTGATATATTCTTGCGACCCATTGCTGCAAAGAGAAAATACGTGTGAGTGGACGGACGGAAAAAATAAAAATACATTACGAAAAGATGCACAAAAGGACAAAAAATTTCTCTTATGCGACGTGGCATGCGATCGCATTACCACAATGCGAATCGCAAACCTGTCGCATAAGAATACATAGTTAAACAAAAACACTAATGCGATGGCATATGCGATCTCATAACCACTATGCAGTTCGCATATGCATCGCAGCAGTGCATGGACAAAAAATGGAACCAATAATGCTATCGCATAACCCACCGCAAAAGTGAGCATGCGATCGCAAACAGGTCGCACAATAGGAGTTGGGTTGGGGAAGTGCATTGTGAGTGTATGCGATGCAGATGCGATCCGCATTTGGACTATGCGATCTCAAATGCGTCGCATAAGTCTTATTCTCTAATGCGTCTAGGGCTAGAGTTGCGACACAAATGCGGTCCGCATTTTAGAAATGCGAATCACAGATCGTTCAATTACAGATGGTCTAGCCCTAACTATGGCAAATTCTTGCACTGATCAACTCCCCAAGCCTAATTATCAGCCACCAGTCTACCCTTCCCCCTCCCCTTTACGATTTCACTAAAAATTCGAGGCGAAATGCAGGGAAACAACATCATAACAGAGAAACGAACACGACAACTCCATAGCATTTGTGAAACAAAAAAAAAAGAGAAAAGAAAACAAAAACTGGAGAAAAGGGGTAAGAGACACATACCAGATGAACAGTTGGGCTTTGACTAGGAAGAATGCGATGGAGTTTTTTTTTTTGGGTGTGTTGATGTGCCGTTACAATTGGAAATTTTTGTTCCTTTGTTTTCCTCTTCTTCTTTTTTATTTATTTGTTTTGTTTTTGTTTAAGTGGGACGACGTGTGAGAGAGAGATGAGGGACATACCTGGGAGCGAAATGCGGTGTGAGATGGACCGCATAATGAAGAATGTGATCGCATCTTCAGCATGCGGTGGTTTGAGTACAAGTACTCTGAGAGTGAAAATGCGGTGCACTATGCGATAGCATACATGTAATGCGGTTCGCATAGTGCACCTTGGCATCGCATATTGGCCATCAAATTTCCCAAACATTCTGTTGATGTCTGCGACAAGAATGCGAATCGTAGACACGAAATGCAGTCGCATATGTGCCGCATACTGGCCAATTTTTTTCGCTTCTTGGCTTTTATGTGCAATTCGACCCTGTCTTTGCGATTGCTTGAACTATCTACACTCACACTCGTTAAATCGCTCCATGAGCCACATTTATGGAAAAACAAAAATAGAAAGATGAAAAAGATAAAAAAAAATGTCACCACACATGGGTTGCCTCCCATAAAGCGCTTGATTTAACGTCGCGACACGGCGAAGTTGGTATTGCATTGAGGTCATTTATCAGTGGGACAAAGACCATCCTTCAGAGCTAATTTCTCTACCACATGCCTCTCACCATCTGTGCCCAAGTAGTGTTTGATGCGTTGGACATTCACCTTGAACGTACGAAGTCCGTCCTCAGTTGATAGTTCCACATTACCAAAAGGAGAGACATTCACCACTTTGAAAGGGCCAGACCATTTGGATTTGAGTTTTCCCGGAAAGAGTTTGAGTCGGGAATTGAATAGTAACACCAAGTCACCAGTGTGGAACTCTCGTTTCAGGATCTTCTTTTCATGGACAACCTTCATCCTCTCTTTATACATAGTTGCGCTCTCATAAGCATGGAAACGGAATTCCTTCATTTCATTGAGTTGATTTAGCCTCAAATTTGCAGCTTCATCCCAATCCAGGTTCAACTTCTTGAGTGCTCACATGGCTTTGTGTTCAAGATCCACGGGTAGATGACATGCTTTTCTGAACACTAGCCTGTATTAAGAGGTTCCTATAGGAGTTTTGTATGCTGTCCGGTAGGCCCATAGTGCATCATCCAGCTTCCTTGACCAGTTGGTCCGGTTTGCATTAACAGTTTTTGCTAGGATGTTCTTTATCTCCCTGTTGGAGACTTAGACTTGGCCACTCGACTGAGGATGATAAGGCGTCGCCACCTTGTGCTTTACACCATACTTTTCCAGTAGGCCATTGAAAGCCTTGTTACAAAAATAGGAACCACTGTCATTGAGAATAGCTCTAGGGGTGCCGAACCGTGTGAATATGTTTCTTTTCAAGAATGCGGTCACGCTCCTAGCTTCATTGCTTGGCAAGGCAATGGATTCAACCCATTTGGACACATAGTCCGCAGCTATAAGAATGTATTTCATCCCACAAGAACTTACAAACGGCCCCATAAAATCGATGCCCCATAAATCAAAAATCTCAACCTCCAATACAAAGTTCATTGGCATTTCATGTCTCTTGGAGATTGACCCTTGGCGTTGGCATTGGTCACAAGCTTTGACCATTTGATTTGCATCATGATAGAGAGTTGCCCAATAATATCCACATTCAAGTACTTTCGCCGCCGTCCGGTTCCCTCCATGGTGACCCCCACTGGTGAGTTATGACAAGCCCTGAGAATTGGCATCACTTCTTCTTCCGGGACGCACCTTCTAATAATGTTGTCTGCGCAGATGCGGAACAAAAACGGTTCCTCCCAATAGTATTGACGACAGTCCCTCAAAAATTTCTTCTTCTGATGTGATTCCAAGCCATCCGGGATGAGCTCACTCACCAAATAATTTGCAATATCGGCATACCACGGAACTGAAGAAGAGGATAATGCCAGAATATGCTCATCAGGGAAAGCATCATCAATATCCAAGTCGTCTTTCGGGCGCCCATTTTCTTCAATTCGAGAGAGATGGTCCGCAACTTGATTCTCAGTGCCTTTCCGGTCTTTGACCTCAAAGTTGAATTCTTGCAATAGAAGGACCCACCGGATTAACCTTGGATTGGCATCTTTCTTCTCCATAAGATAGCGAAGAGCAGCATGATCTGTGAAGACTACCACATTGGATCCCAAAAGATAAGCCCGGAATTTCTCAAAAGCATAGACAATAGCAAGAAGCTCTTGCTATGTCACTGTGTAGTTCATTTGGGCACCGTTAAGAGTTTTGCTTGCATAGTAGATGGGATGGAGAATTTTGTTGTGCCTTTGACCCAATACTGCTCCAATAGCTACACCACTGGCGTCACACATAAGCTCGAATGGAAGAGACAAATTCGGTGTGACAATAATGGGGGTCGTGGTGAGCTTTTCTTTAAGCTCCTCAAATGCTTTGAGGCATCCTTCATTGACAAGAACTTGGCATCTTTTTCAAGGAGTTTGCACATAGGGTTTGCAATTTTTGGAAAGTCCTTGATAAAGCGCCGATAGAATCCGGCATGGCCCAGAAAGCTTCGGATGCCTTTCACCGAAATTGGAGGAGGGAGTTTGGAGATGATCTCAATCTTCGCCCGATCTACCTCAATGCCCTTCTTTGAGATTTTGTGCCCCAACACAATCCCTTCATCGACCATGAAGTGACATTTTTCCCAATTGAGCACAAGATTGGTTTCTTCACACCGTTTTAGCACTTGTCGGAGGTTG
Organism: Nicotiana undulata; assembly: GCA_005239495.1. Taxonomy (NCBI): domain Eukaryota; kingdom Viridiplantae; phylum Streptophyta; class Magnoliopsida; order Solanales; family Solanaceae; genus Nicotiana; species Nicotiana undulata. Next base: position 10,077 of record ML256739.1, read on the forward strand.
TCAAGGCAATGCTCAAATAAATCACCCACCATCGAGAAATCATCCATGAAGACTTCCAAGAAATCCACCATATCGGAGAATATAGACATCATACATCGCTGAAATATGGCCGGGGCATTGCACAACCCAAAAGGCATCCGACTAAAAGCAAAGGTGTCGTATGGGCAAGTGAAAGATGTTTTCTCTTGATCTTCCAATGCGATGTTGATTTGGTTATAGCCGGAATATCCATCAAGGAAGCAATAGAAAGATCTTCCCGCTAGCCGATCAAGCATTTGATCAATAAAAGGCATAGGGAAATGATCCTTGCAAGTAGCATTGTTAAGCTTCCGGTAGTCCATGCATACTCTCCATCCGGTGACTGTCCGCGTAGGAATAAGTTCATTCTTTTCGTTGTGGATCACCGTCATGCCTCCTTTCTTGGGCACACATTACACCGGACTCACCCACGGACTATCTGCAATGGGGTAGACAACCCCGTCATCCAACCATTTGATGATCTCCTTCTTGACCACCTCTTGCATAGAGGGATTTAATCTTCTTTGATGCTCTATGATTGGTTTGCTCCCTTCTTCCAGTTGAATTTTGTGTTCACATTTGCCGGCGAGAATTCCCCGGATGTCCGCTATTGTCCATCCAATCGCTTGCCGGTGCTCCCGCAAGACATTTATCAATGCGTCTACCTGCACATCATTCAACAAAGAAGATACGATTACGGGTAAAGTATTATTAGAGCCAAGAAATTTATACCTCAAGTGCGATGGAAGTTGTTTGAGCTCAAGGTGCGGTGGCTCCATAATTAAAGGCTTTGCGGGCGGTGTCATTAGATTCTCTAGGTTGAGGGAAAGCTTCTTTGGTGCATATGTATAGGACCCACACCCTTCCAGTGCATTGACCATCTCCGCATAACCCTCAATGTTCTCATCATCGCAATTTACCAAAATTGCCGCCAATGCCTCTCCGAGGCCCTCTTCTTCCATTTTCATCTCAACGGAATCCTCCACCTCATCAACCACATCAATTACCGAGATTCCCTCATAAGCACTTGGCAATTTCAAAACCTTGCTTGATTGGAAAGTGACCTCTTCATCATTCACCCGGAATTTGATTTCATGTCGTTCCGAGTCCATCAATGCTCTTCCCGTTGCAAGGAATGGTCTCCCTAGAATGATATGAATCTCTTTGTCGACCGCACAATCCAAGATGACAAAGTCGGCCGGAAGAAGGAACTTCCCCACCTTCACTAAAACATCATCAATAATGCCCAAGGGTTTCTTTATAGTTCGATCGGCCATTTGCAAACGCATGCTAGTTGGTCTTGGCAATCCCAATCCCACTTGCTTGTAAATAGCAAGAGGCATCAAATTTATACTAGCACCGTTGTCACAAAGTGCTCTCGCAAAATCTCTCAACCCAATGGTGCACGGGATAGTAAAAGCTCCTGGGTCTCCCTTTTTCTCCACGGTTGATGTAGTAATTATTGAACTAACCCGGTGAGTCAAATTCACCACCTCATTCTTCGTTGTTCTCTTCTTTGTCATCAACTCTTTCAAGTACTTGGCGAACCCCGGCATTTCTTGGAAAGCTTCCAAGAATGGAATATTCACCGACAATTGCTTCAAGATGTCATAGAATTTTTCAAACTTCCCATCATCCGCTCTTCGTGCAAACCTTTGAGGAAATGGATGATTAGGTCTAGGAATTGGTGGAGGAGCTTTTGGGCTCTCCTTCGCCTTTTCCGCGGCCTTTCCTTTTCTTTCTCTTTGAATCTCATCCTCTAGGGGGGTTTCTTCAACCTCCACTACTACCGGCAAATCACTCTGTGCTTCCTCTCCTTTATCAACGCTCTCCACATCAATCACTTTCTCACTCTCATCTTGTAGCACCTTACCACTTCTCGTTGTGATGGCCATGCAATGAGATGTCGACCCACTTGGGCCGCTTTTCAGGTTTACCACCGTGTCACTTGGAAGTGTGCCTTTTTGCTTGGGAGTTTGCTCTCTTGATAGATCTCTCATTTGCAATTCAAGTTTTTGAATCGAAGCAGTGTGTGACCCCACCACCTCGGACATATTCCTCATTGTTGCATCGTTTTTCTCTTGGTTTTGCAAAATCCGCTCTAGCATCCCTTCCATTTTAGATTCACTTGACGATTGTGAAGAGTTGGAATATTGCACTTTTGGTGGTACATAAGGATTGGAGCTTCTGTTGGGATAGTTATTGTTGTTGTTCCACGATCCTTGACCGCCTTGTTCATTGCGCCAATTTTGTTGGCCTTGCCCTTGCGGGTTTGTCCTCCGATTGTTTTGTTGGCGATAACCACCTTGAGAGTTTTGAACATAGTTTTCTTCTTCCCACTCTTGATTACCCATTGATTGCATGTCTTCCACCATATGCACTTTCTTTGTTTGATTTTCCTTGAGCATCTTTGTCAATACATCAACATTAGTGACGAGACCGGCAATTACTTGGTCTCTCTCTTGATTCTCTTTGATCATGTTTGCAAGAGAAGGAGCTCCATAAGAAATTCCCCCATTTTTATCTTCCGAATGCCAAGCTTGATTGTGCTTAGCCATCTTGTCTAGAATTTGCGTAATTCTAGCAAATGACTTATCCATGAAAGACCCATCCGCGGCATTCTTTGCAATTGACTGGGAGAGTGGGTCCAATCCCATCTAAAAAATTTCCATCAAAATGTGGTCCGGGAACCCATGGTTCGGTGATCTCACAAGGTACAACTTGAATCGGTCCCATGCCTCATGTAAGTGTTCCCCCGGCATTTGCTTGAAGTAAAATATTTTGTCTCTAAGCTCAGATTTCTTTCTATCCGGGAACCACTTTGACAAAAAGGCTCGGACAAGCTCTGGCCATGTAGTGATGGTGTGAGGAGGTAAGTTGTGAAGCCACTTCCTTGCCTCTCCCGCTAATGAGTACTTGAACACCCGCAACCTCAAAGCGTCATCCAATACATTGGTCTGTTTGTCCATGGCGCACACACCCAAGAAGTTCCTTAGGTGTTGCGTGGGGTCATCATTAGTTGAATTGTGAAATAATCCTTCTGCCTTGAGCATCAGTATCATTCCATGGTCCACTTTAAATGTCGATGCACCAACTTCCGGTGGAAGGATGGCATTGGAGTCGTCGATGTATTCCTCAATATCGGTGAAAGTATTTTCCTCTTCATCATAATTCTCGACCATTGTGACCTTGGACACCAATACAAAAATGGAAACTTGTGATGGAATAGAAAAAGATATAAATTGAAGTACACACTAACTAGTAATTTCAAAACCGTACTCCCCGGCAACGACGCCAAAATTTAATACGCTCAAATTAAACTTTAAAATAGTGTAAAGCGGTCGAATTAAAATATAATAACCCAACAAGATTGGGGTCGAATCCCACAGGGAATAGGTGTGAAAATGTTACTTTGATAGTGTGATTCTTAACTCAAATCATAATTCCATTCCATTAGTAAACGGGAATATGGGGGTTGGTTGTGTAGTAATCTAATAGAAGTAGTAGCAATGAGAATTAATTAAAGTTGTAATTAATATGATTAAGTGAACCAAGGTTGTGTCCCCTTTCAATGACGTATAATGCAAATGGGTATTAATATGATATATTTCTAATGGAAAGTTCTTGATATGCAATTGATTTCTAGATGACTACCCAATATTTTCCAATAATAGAGTAGTATTTCCTCTTTATAATTTTCCCAAATATAAAAGAGTTGCAATAAAACCCAAATCACTTTATGCCAAATAAAACCATCTTATCCCTAAGTGATTCTATTAAACAAGGTTTAAAGCCTTGAGTCTTTGATATTTACTCTTACCAATTCTAACCCACTTTTCCAAGCTAAGAAAGAATTTATGGCATAAGTTAATGTTTGCAACCACTAACAATAAATATACAATGAAGAGTAAATAAATATCAAAAACCCATTATGCATATATTCAATGTTAAATAACCAAATATATAATACTCATTTAGGGTCCACAACCTTAGTATTTAAAGCTAGCTACTCATAATAAATGACAAAAAACTAATAGTACTAAGTGTCATGAATACTTACAAACCAAGAATGAAGTTATAATGCTTCCAAAAAGGAGAGAATATTCTAATAAGAGAATGTTCTTCAAAGACTAGACAAAAATGACCCACAAAACCCAAGTAAATCCTTTTATAGTGGGCCAAAAGTCGGGTAGAAAACGGAAAAAATGCCCCTGCACACAGGTTATGTGATCGCATTCCTGTCACATAACAGGAATGCGGTTCGCATCCTTCGCGTTCTCATCGCATCTCTAAACCCTAGTCTCCTGTTCGTCACCGCATTGTTGATTTGCGGTTCGCATTGTTGATGTGCGACCGCAGATTGACATCGCATTCTTGAGGCAGCTTCAGGCACCATGGATTCTGCGGTTAATTATGCGGCTTGCATGTGAGTTATGTGGTCGCATAATCGACCGCATTTTAGCTCTTGAAATTGGCCTATCTTTCTGTTGCGATCTGCGATCCCTGGGTGCATTATGCATTTTGCATTTAAGTTATGCGATGCTCTCTTGTCAGATATGCGATCACATAGTATTGTTTCCCTCACTTTTTAGCTTCTTTGCTTTCTTTTTCATGGTCTTGAGTATTTACACCTCATGCACTGCAAAACATCAAAATTCTGTAAGTATAAAGGGTAAATGCTCTTGAAACAAACTATAATCTAAGCAATTTTGTGATGACCCAAGGGGTCATTTTATGAATTTAAACTCCGTTCTAGGCTTATTAGCCATAAAAATATTAATTTTAACTTCCTCGATTTGTGTGCGCAGTCCGGGCGTGAAACCAGAAAGCTTTTATGTTAAAATATAAGAAACAATAATTTTTAGAATTAAAAAATTTGGTTTTAGTTGACTTGATTCAACATTTTGAGTAAACGGACTCAAATCTGTGTTCCGATGATCCCGAAAGGTCCGCAGTAAAATATGGGACCCGGGCGTATGCACGGAAATGAATTCCGAGGTCCCAAGCCTTAGAAATCAATTTTTGAAAGAAATTATTTTACTGAAATATGTATGAAATAATGAAAAGAATTAATGTTTGAAGTCATTGGTATCGGGCCCGTATTTTGGTTCCGGAGACCAATACAGATTTGTTATGATATTCAGGACTTACCTGTGAAATTTGGTGAAATACGGAGTTCGTTTGGCGTGATTCGGACATCCGGTTGAAAAGTTATGAATTATAAGTGTTCTCGAGGAAAATAATGAGTTTGAGGTTTAATTCGTTGTTTTACATGTTATTTTCATGATTTGATCGAAGGAGCAAGTTCATATTATGCTTTTAGACTTGTGTGCATGTTTGATTTAGAGCCCCGAGGGCTCCGGTGAGTTTCAAATAGGTTTGGATTGTGTTGCGCTCGTTCTTTCTTATGCTTCGACGTCGTTTCTTCAAGCATAAATGATATCATATTGAACAAATGAGCTCCGATTTATGTTTTGAATAAAGTATTAGATTCATATCGTAATTACGGACCCGTAGCAAAAAAAATCATCGAATTTGGACATCGTATGGGGATTTTATGGCCATTTTACCAAGGTTGCCCGGATTCTTCTGGTTAATTGCCTCTGACGGCGTATTAAAAACCTACACTATTTGCAAAGCTTAAAACCTACCTATCTCCTTCATTATAAGGTCAAATTGAGTGATTCAAGGCCTAAATTCATTAGAATTTCACAAGGAATCCATTGGACACAAGAAAATCGAGTTTAGGGATCGTTTGGCACGAGAAACGAGACAGAATAGCTGGCAGAAAAATAAATACAAATCGGGTAGACTTCTTCTTCTTCAAATTTTCGAACCCCACAGCCCTAGGAACGAATTTCTTAACCAAATATCATCCCCAAGTCATAGGCAATCAATTCTAAACTTTACTCCTTCAATTACCCATTGTTTTTCATCACTTTTAAATCAAAAACTAAGAATTTTCATGGTAAAAATTGAGGGTTTTGGTAGAATTATGGAATTTTATAAAAATTAAATATTTACCTCGAATTGAGGTCAGATTTCGAAATTAATTGTATATTTGGGTTCGTGGGTGAATGGGTAAACATAATTTTGTCCGAACTCCGAGTTTAGACCTAGCGGGTCCGGGGTCGGGTTTTCACTTTTTTTGAGAAAACTTAGGAAAAATTATATTTTTCAA
>ML256740.1:3824-19650 GCA_005239495.1 Nicotiana undulata
CCCAAAAAAAAAGGTAAAACTATTATGCACTCATTCTACAATTACAAGCCTGCAGTAGATTAAGAGTAACAAAATATGCACACATCATTAGTGATAACTTCTTCATCAAGCTTGTATTTGACTCCCCAAATACTCTGATTTGTAGCTATATATATGCTCTTCTCTTCCCTATTCCTTAATGAACAACCAAAAGATTTAAAAATGAAGTAACCTTCGGGAGAAAAAAAAAAGATTTTCTATAGAGCGAGCTTCAAACAAAAATGAATGAATAAAATGTAGAAAAGAGATTATGTGATTGAGAAGATATTATTTAGTATTTATAGTAACCCCAAAAATCATATATATCCATCTATTATATGTACAAATGTACTCCCATATCTTCCAATTCGCACACAAACTCACACCCAAATAATATACCTAACCAAGTAAATTTTAATCAAGTATAAGTACATACCAATTTTAGACCTAAACAATTAAATAATAAAAATATACCATGTATTTTGAAGATGAAGTACATACCATTTTTATGCCTATACACAATTAAAATACATGGTATATTATGTTTATTTAATTGTATTTAGGTATAAATTATTTTACGTATTTTATCTTCAAAATATATGACATATTCTATTTATTTGATTGTGTTTAGGTATAAATCTTTTATGTACTTTGTCTTCAAATATGTGGTATATTCTATTTTATTTATATGTGCTTGCTACAGAAATTAAATGGTATGTACGTTCTCTTCAACTTAGTAACATTTAAATATGCTAGGTATAAAATAATAATAATATACTGATTATATATATATATATATATATATANTCCTTTATTAATATTAGTATTTATTTCATAGACATTGTTAAGACATTAGCAGAGTTCATTTATTTCTTAGATGCTCGTGATCAGTTGACTCCAGTCTTGGGAGAATTGTTTAGACTATTAGATTATTATTATTGGGGCGTAAAGACTTAAAGAAATTATTTTATACTCTGTTTGCTGCTTATTATTGATTTTTGAAATATTATAATGGAACAAATGAGTAGTTATGTGATGGTTGGCTAGCCTAGTTCCACGATAGGCGTCATCACGACCTGTTAGGATTTGGAGTCGTGACATATACTTTGTATATATCTGACATAAAATATTTTTCGGACTTCTCCATGTTTATGCAAACATAATAAAATATAATGTATATTTCAAAAGTAATATATATATATATATATATATATATATTACTTTTGAAATATACATTATATTTTATTATGTTTGCATAAACATGGAGAAGTCCGAAAAATATTTTATGTCAGATATATACAAAGTATATGTCACGACTCCAAATCCTAACAGGTCGTGATGACGCCTATCGTGGAACTAGGCTAGCCAACCATCACATAACTACTCATTTGTTCCATTATAATATTTCAAAAATCAATAATAAGCAGCAAACAGAGTATAAAATAATTTCTTTAAGTCTTTACGCCCCAATAATAATAATCTAATAGTCTAAACAATTCTCCCAAGACTGGAGTCAACTGATCACGAGCATCTAAGAAATAAATGAACTCTGCTAATGTCTTAACAATGTCTATGAAATAAATACTAATATTAATAAAGGAAGAAAAATGGAGAAGCTGCGGATGCTGGACAGCTACCTCGAAATCCCGAAACTGATGACCACGAACTCGGACGACTACTGCTCTGAACCAGTACCTGAATCTACACACATGGGTGCAGGGAGTAATGATGAGTACGCCAACTCAGTAGTAATGAAAATAAATCACAGTCTGAGAAATAAGAAACACACAACACAAATACACCAATCCACAAAACAGTAAACATCAAGTCTCCATAAAGTATACATCAAATACATAAGTTCGAAAACCATCTTCCATAAAATCCTTTGAAAAACAAGTATATTTTCCAATATTTATCAGTAAAATCAGTTGAAAAATGAAGTATTATAATAGCCCCCCAAGGGGTTAAAACAGATCGGCACTAGGCCCCAAACATGGCTTACCGCCCAAATATATCAAAATATAGTAGTATTATAACTCGTATGCTTTGAAAGCGGTTTCGCAACTCAATAGTTGCCCAAAAAGGAATATTTTTTTCCAATTTTCAAATTCGTGCACGCCCCACACTCGTCTCCAGTGTGTGCGTCACTCCAAATAAAGGATGTAAAGTCCGGGGTTTCATACCCTCAGGACAAGATTTAAAGACATTACATACCTCAAACTAGCCCGAAAAGCTACTCTGCAACCCGCTTGCCTCTCGTATCAACTTCTGAGTGCTCCAAATCTATCAAGATCAGATTTTTATCATCAAATTATGCTAAGGGAATGAATTTCAACTGAAAATATCAATTTTAGCTCAAAACCCGACCCCCGGGCCCGCGTCTTGAAACTCGACAAATTTTATACCAAAATGTTCTTCGTCATCTCACGAGTCCGTACATATAAAGAACGTTAAAATCAGAGTTCGTTTGACCCCTTAAATCATCCCCTAAAGGTCTCATAATCTCAAGCCCTAACTCCACCTTTTTCTACTGATTTTCATGAATTAAACACTGGTATTTTGACCCTTAATCACATATAATCGAGTATTAGGGTCCAAAATCCTTACCTCAATGAAGAACAATGATTTTTTCTCTTCAAAATCGCCTCAAAGCTCTTTTCCCGTTCAAAAATGCTGAAAACGTGGGTATTGGTCGCAGAGGGTTTATTTAAATATTGTCCAGGGATTCCTTAATTGCGATCGCGGAAAGACCCTCGCGATCGCGAAGAACAACTTCGCTGGTCCCCAAAATTACCCTACGCGATCGCGACCTACCTATGCGATCTCGATGCTCTACCCTTCACACCTACGCGATCGCGACCCACCGACCGCGTTCGCGAAGACCAAACGCATGACCCTAGACTCAGGCCTGCCAACTCTACGCGATCGCGACCCACCGACCGCGTTCGCGAAGACCAAACGCATGACCCTAGACTCAGGCCTGCCAACTCTACGCGATCGCGACCTGACATCACGCGATCACGATGAACAAACTTCCAAAGCTACGCGATCGCAGACCTGACCTTGCGATCGCGAAGAACAAATTCACCTTGACCACCAACAAGCCTATGCGATCGCGAATTAACCCCTGCGATCGCGTACAAGGACACCAGCAACAGAACACCAGATTTTTCAGCAGATTCCTAAGGCCAAAAATGCCCGTTAACCACCCGAAATCAAATCCCGAGCCCCTCGGGACCCCAACCAAATTTACCAACATATCCCGTAGCATCATTCAAACTTAGTTGCACTCTCAAAACACTAAAAATAACATCAAAACACCAAAATCACATTGGATTTAAGCCTAAGAACTTTGAAATTTCTAAAATCCACCAACGATGCCGAAACTATCCAAAACAACTCCGATTGACCTGAAATTTTGCAGACATATCCAAAATGATATTACGAATCTGTTTCAACTTTCAGAATTTCATTCCGACCCCGATAGCCTATTTTCCACTGCCGACCAGAAATCTCCAAAAATTAACTTTCGCCAATTCAAGCCTAATTCTACACCGGACATCAAAAGAATATTCTGAACACACTCCTAAGTCCCAAATCACCTAACGAAGCTATCTGAACCATAAAATCCGCATTCCGAGGTCGTTTACCAATAAGTCAACTCTCAGTTGACTTTTTCCACTTTAAGGCTATTTTTAAAGACTAAATGATTAAACTCTCACTACAACCATTCCGATTCCAAGCCTACCAACTCTAACACATCATAAACAGTATAACCAACCTATGACAAGGCAATAACAGTAATTATAATACAGGTTCTACGTAACGACTGACCGGGTCGTTACAATATATTCAGATTTTACCAAAAAATACATAAATTACACCTTGAAATATACATAATACATGCATCGAATATGTGCACTTTTTATAGGCCATATATACAAAAAGGAGAAGAAGCAGAGTGAAGGAGAGAAAAAAATAAAAAATAATGGATTAAAATGTTCTGTGGGATTTGAAAAGATCTTGCATAGATTAAGAGACGGCCAAAGCACCCCAACCCAAAAAAAAAAAAAGGAAATAGAAAACCCAACGTGAGAGAAAGAAAAGTTAGCTTAATTCCTCATTTAATGGTATCCCTTAATTCCTCATCACATTATTTTTGAAATATGCTAAATTTGTGAAAAAAATCTGCCATTTATGGAATAAAGAAGAAGTGATGCTATTAATAAAAATAATATTATATAAAGGAACAACCAGATAAAAATCTCTTTTAACATTATCATGAATACTTTGATTCCATAGGAAGTGCTACTATATTAGCTATGTGTTTGAATGAACATAGTCATTTTTATTTTAATTTTTAGGTGGGATTATACGATACGAACTTGAATTAGTCTAAGCCCAAAAATATTGAACAACAGATGAAAAACTTGAAGGGGAGCTCGAACAATAGTAAAGTTGTCTCCGTATGTTCTACATGTCATCATGTATTCGAGCCGTTGAAGCAACCACTAATATTTGCATTAGAGTAAGTTATCTATCTCACACGTCTTCGAGTATATATAGCCCTTCCTCAAACCCTACGTAAACGTGTGATGCTTTGTGCATACGACTACCCGTCGCAGATGAAAAAGTTAAAAACTAACGTTGTCATCAAATCCTTTGATTTTGGCATTATATGATCACTTTAAAAGATACATTATCAAGTACAAAAACGGTGCATATATATATATATATATATATATATATATATATTAATTACTAAAATGATCATATTACTAAAAGAAAATCTTACTAAAATTGTAATAATATTAGATTTGATATTAATATTTTTAACAGTACAATGGGTTCATAAGTGCTAAGAATTTTAAAAGTTGAAGCCATTAAATTTATATTTTGAATCCGCTACTACTTAAACAAATAATATTCGTTCATCAACCCACATTACTTATGTAACTTTCAGCATCAAATGTAGCTTTCTCTGGAGCAACACATATAGTTGATGTTGCCCTAAGCATCAAGTGTAGCTTTCGCTTACTGCCTCTCAAATTTCCCCATATACCCACATACACAAGCATTTTGTTTTTTCCCTCCTTGACATTCCTACCCACCCAACCTTATGTAACTATCCTTTCACAAAAAGAAAAGAAAAAAAACCATATATTAATTGCAATTTTCTTAATCCTTCAGGATGGCCTAGTTGATTGAACAGGAAACTTCCCAAATGAGAGATCTAGGGTTCGAAATCCACTTGCATACGTCCTCGGTCGAGTCCATCGAAAAGGCTTGTCTAGTGCGGTTCATCCTTTTGTGTGATTTACGGGCTATTATACAGGAGCAGAGATTACCTTGTGCACACTCTAAGTGTAGCGTTCGCGGGTTCCTTCGTTAACAAAACAAAAAAAAAACATAATTTTTGTGCACCATCAACCGTAAAAAAATTAATTACATATAGTTGTTCTTAACAAGTGAGACTAATAGCCTAAAACAATAGAGCACATAACTTAATACAACAAAGTAAAATATAGTAAGAATGAATAAGTCAACTGTATGTAAGTTAAAAAAAAATCCTATAAAAAACAAACAAATAAAAGAATGAAGGATGTGGTCCTCAAACATCCCTCTCTAGCTTTTGATCATCTTTTTCCTTTCAAAATTCCCACTTATTCCTCACTTAGCCTATATCTTCCTAACTCTTTTCTTCTTATTTTCTTCACAACTTCCTCCATTAATTCTTCTTCTTTTGATCAACTTTTTAAATGGAAGCAGCTGATAATAATGACTTGTTCATTTTTGCCACTGATAATGATGACAAGAAGAAGAGAAACCTTAGTTATAATGAAAAGTTCAAAGGCTCAACTACTTCAATGAGATGTTGTCAAGCTGATAAGTGTACTGTTGATTTAATTGATGCCAAACAATACCATAAGAGGCATAAAGTCTGTGAATACCATGCAAAGTCTCACGCTGTCGTCGTCGCCGGACTCCGGCAACGCTTTTGTCAACAATGCAGCCGGTTAATTTCACTTCTTACTCTACCTTTATTTGTTTCATACTCGTATTTTATATTATATTCTGTGCGACTTGATGCTTGCGTCAGGGTAGACTCAGTGGCAAAACCACCTTTTAAGCAAGGGATGTCAACTGATACCCTTTTGTCGGGTAAAATACACGGTGTAGATAGGTGAAAAATATTTTTACAGGCATATATAGTATATATGTGTTGACTCCCTTTGTTGTTTTCATATATTTTATTTATATTCTGTGTGACTTGATGCTTGCGTCAGGGTAGACTCAGTGGCAAAGCCACCTTTTAAGCGAGGGATGTCAACTGATACCCTTTTGCCGGGTAAATACACTGTGTAGATAGGTGAAAAATATTTTTACAGGCATATATAGTATATATATGTTGACTCCCCTTAATGTTTTCATATATTTTATATTATATTCTGTGTGACTTGATGCTTGTGTCAGGGTAGACTCAGTGGCAAAGCCACCTTTTAAGCAATGGAGGTCAACTGATACCCTTTTGCCGGGTAAATACACTATGTAGATAGGTGAAAAATATTTTTACAGGAATATATAGTATATATATGTTGACTCCCTTTGATGTTTTTCATATATTTTATATTATATTCTGTGTGACTTGATGCTTGCGTCAGAGTAGACTGAGTGGCAGATCCATCTTTTAAGCAAGGATGTCAATTGACACCCCTTCGCATGAAAAATACATTTCTGTAGATAGGTGAAAGATATTTGTATAGGCATATATAATATATATGTTGACTCCTCTTGATGTTTTCATATATTTATATTTATATATTTTGACACCCCTTAACGAAAATTTTATCTCCGCCACTAGGTATACAGCCTATATTCCACCTCCTTAGTATGTGGATCTTCCCTGAACCCCGCGTAAATACAAATTTCGTGCACCGGATGTATCATCTCGTATTGTTACCTTATTAATATATTTTTTGATATTGTTACTTAAATTATATTGTATCGTATTATAAATTCGTCATTATGAAACAACAAAAAATATCATTTTAATTTATATAACAACTGATTTGGTGTGGTCATGTCATTACCTTATTTTTTTTCTCTCATCTTGCCCTTCTTTATTGAGTATTAGATAATTCTATTTTATCTTTTACCCAGCTATCTTTTTATATAATGGTTTAATTCCGTACCCTTCTTTTTCTTTGTAACATTGTAAGCTTATTTTTCATATTGCTCGTGTGTGGCATCACGAAACGACGAAAAATGATATAATATCCAAATATTATATTCATATTAAAATATGTAATATAATACAAACTACGTACAAGAAAAACAGTTATTAGCGACGAGAAAAATGATCCCTAAAAATCAAAATCTGGTCTATAAAGAGAACCAGCTTCACCTGGTCGTGACCCGTAGTTGTTGGCGTCGCCGCTAAAGGTCAATAGCGACGGAGTTTTTGCGCTGGTCTCTAAAGGGTTTCGACGACCAGCATTGTTCCCTTCTCTAAAATATTTTTAAGGACCAGATTTCTGGTCCACGATAAAAAGAAAATAATACCTTAATCAGTCAGTATCTAGTCCTTAATTGATTTAGGTACGGGGTTTTCTGGTCCCTAATACTTTAATCAGTCAGTATTTGGTCCTTAATTGTAACAATGTATGTTAAGAATTTGTTTAATATACGTACTATAGGACTTCAAGTTTTGTACTGGTAAAAAGTGGTAGTTATAAATGCTTAAAATATCTTGAAGATGCTTTTTGGTCATGCTAGAAAAAGGCATCTTATAATATTAGAAATTTTAAAGTTAAAGGTGGTATAAAATCGATACAGTCAAACATCTCTATAACAACATTTCTATATAAACACACGTCAGTATAAAAGTCATTCTTTTTCCAGAATTAATTTTCATGTTATGCTGTAATATATGTTCTCTATAACAACACTTCGCTATAACATCCAAAAATATTCGGAACAAACGAGACTGTTATAGAGAGGTTTGGCTGTATTCAAACCTAAATTTAAGTAATTAAGTCATACTATTACTTACTGTGTTGGAAGACTAACTTAGTTGTGATTGTACGTATAATAAACAAATCTTCATTGTTTGGAACCGATACGAGTTGTTAATATAGTTTAATTATGTGATTTTATTCTTCTATTTCTAAATTTAAAAGAGCTTAAAGTCATATGCATAGACATCAGTGTAATTTAACTTGTTACATCATAATATTATTTTATTTATTTTCTTGAGTATCAAATCGTGTTTGTGCAATCTGTTATTGCAGGTGAATTAATCATTTAATCTTATAGTCTGAAAATGTTAGACACTATTGTCTTGTTTGTATAATCGTGTTTGGTCAAATCTTTTATTTATGTATACATATTATATGTTGAATTCCCTTGCCTTTTTCGTGTTTTACTTCTTTATATTTTGACTTCTTTAGTAAAACTCCTAGCTCTACCACTGCTGATAGCATAAAATTAAATTATAGCATTGTCATTGTATTTGAGTTAAATTCGTTCATACTCGATAATAATTTTCTTATATCCTTACTTCATTATATTTTGATTCCCCGTCAGTGAATATTCTGGCTCCACCGTTGCTAATAATATGAAATTAAGTTATAGCAGTGTCGTCAGTATATATGAGTTAGATCTGTTCATACTCGAAAGCTTCTCACATAAACTATGTGTGAGTTTGACCATCTAGTTACATACACATAAAATGGGTACTCCCGCTATTGTCTTAGGAATTTTAAGTACATATAATAGCGTATTGGACTCCATCAACATAAGTAGAAGCATTCAAAGAATCAGTCGACAATTCTTATTTCAATTTCCCGACTCTCATCTTGTTAACACCTGCTGATTTTTTTTTTCTTTTCTACTTTCCACGTGAGACTTTGTTCATACACCTAACAACATGACCTGTAGATTTCACGAGGTGGGAGAGTTTGATGAGTCGAAAAGGAGTTGCAGAAGGCGTTTGACTGGGCACAACGAAAGGCGAAGGAAGAGTACTACTACTTCTTCTTCTTCATCATCAGATCAGTGTAATGCTGAAGTTTCATCGAGTAGAAAAGCCATAATAGGGTCAGACACTCATCAGATAATAAACTTCCAACAAAATGCTGCCACAGGTTACAAACACTTTCAGATTGGATGAAAAATATTAGAGGCAAAAATATGGATATAATATGCTTGCTCTCTCTCTCCTGTCATTCTCTAAGTTCAGCTCCTATAATAATTATCAGTTTCCTGTTTATGACTTTACCAAATTTCACTACGTGAGATTATGTTGAGTATGTTGTTGTATTGCCCCCACTACTTATATATGATCTAATTGCCCCCACTATATATGTTCAATTTACCATGAAGAATCAAATGCTATACCAGGTTTAAAAAAAAGAAAGAGAGATGAGTTCAACAATTGTCATTTTCTCTCGAATTTTAAGTTATATACACTGTCAGTGTAAGTGTAAAGATCAATAAAAGGTCTAAGAAGAACTGATAGGATGCATACTAACGTACCGAGTACACGTTTATTGAGGTTAAAGTGTCTAATAGGAACAAGATTTAGTTGAGGTGTTAAGTGAAAAATCATAACTTTAAGTTCTTTGCAAGCTCTATAAGCCACAATATGCACTACTTGCCACTCTGCTTTTGACTTTTTAGGCAGGACTTGAACCTTTTGGGTTCGGGTGCTAATATTTTAAGTTACTGAGTTTTAAATTAATAATTTATACATATTCAATTAATTTTTCAAGATAAATACATGGATTGGACCAAAGTGACCAGGATTAATTGAACCCGTACACGATGGGCTAGCTCCGCCGCTGGGTCTGGAAATGCAAAAAGATAACTAACCGAATACTTGAATGAATGAATGAATTACACACTAATATAAGCTCCGATTTTGCACAAGTTTTACATACATTACAAATATTCTTCTGAACTCAAACTGACTGGAAGTAGCCTATATTTCCCTCCTCTTTGTGTAGAATTCAAGATTTCTTGAACAGCTAATTAGCTCCACAAATTTTTGAATTGATCACTACCTCATTTGCACCGGGCTGCCCTTGTTATCACTACCTCATTTGGTAGGCAGCACTAGAAACAGCCGCATAAGGGCAGGCCATTGCCCTCCTTTCTTTTCTTTTAACAATCTGTAGCTTTGGTGATCTTGCTTTCGTCACTTGTTTTGAAGACCTGTGGACGCAAAGATTTAGAAGAAGAACGGAGAAGGTAGAGAGGAAAAAAAGCAGAAAACATCCAACATGCTAAATTTACATACTTTTGAGGTTGAAAAGGCTGATCAAATTTAGGCACAGGTCTTGCATGAGGCACCAAAGTTCTCCGCAGTTGTTTCAGCGCCTTCTCTTCCTCCATCTGTCCATAAATGAAAAATAAGAATTAATCCGATATCATCACAGCATTACATTAAATAACACAATCAAGATGTGCACATACCATTTTTGCAGATTCTGCCTCCTCTCTATACCTCTTATACATCAACTCTTTCTCCTTAATCTGCACAACAACAACTTATGACCTGAGCATTGGATGCCTACGACGAAGGCAAGTCTAAGTACGCGCTTCTATAGTAGAACAAAGAATTACCTTCTTATCGAACTCAGCTCTATCTTGAGCACGATGATCTACGTTCAGTTTAAAGTCCTGAACTTCAGTGAGGGGTTTGCGTACTACTTTCTCAGGAACTGGTATTGGGTCCCTGCGTTATTAATGATGAAAAATATGAACCATCTTTTGACATAAAATGAGAAAACGACATTGTGTGGAAAGCTTGTTCCTTTAGTTCTTACTCTTTCAATACAGGTTGCGCCTTAAAATTCCTCATCTTTGTTTCTTCCTCCTCCATTCTTCGTCTTTCTTCCATATGCTTTCGCATCTCCTGCTCATGCTTTGTCAGACTCTCCAATTGGAAAGGTTCCGGTCTTGTGCACTGCTTTGGTTCTGGTTTCGGTGGAATCTGGCATGACAAAAAAACAAGGAATGACGAACGTAAAAACATGTTTGTAGAAAGGATCCCTGTTATAGTAGATATAAGAAAAGCAATTGCATACCACGGGATAATCAGTGGTGTATGGATATGGAGTTGCTTTGTGAATTCTGAACCTCTCCTCCTCGATTTGTTTATGTAGAAGTTCGGTGAACAATCTCCTCTCTTTTTCTGCACCTCGTTCCTAAACTCCAATGAAGGCCAAGATGAGGGACTGCTGTACTTAGCTAAAAAGGAAAAAACTAAGAACATAAAAAACTACATACCTCAGTGTAGAGATGAAAAGGATTTGGAGTGGTGTTTCTAGGGAGAGCAGCCTTGTCATTTTGAGGTTCAGAAATAAGGGAAAGCTGAAAATAGGGAAAGATACAACGATTAGGAAGTGAGTGCTGAACAATAGGATAATACGGAGTAAGAAATATGAAATTGATATGGAACCTTGTCAAATATATCAGCTACGTTAGCCGGAGGTGGGATACGTTCGTCTGTGGCAAAATGAAATTCCTGAGGCACTGTCACCTGCCTCTTTGTGTTGCAGAACATCCCCAAATCTCCCTTACTTTCAAAAATCTACAATTTGAGGAAGTTAGCGACAAGGAGAAAACTAGAGAGCAAGAGAGTTTTCCTGTATAATTATGGTTACCTTCTTATTCAAAGGCCTTGCCTTAAAAATGGGAACTTTTTCAAGTTCTTCCTTTTCCATTTCTTCGGAGCTTTTGATCTTTGGAGGCCGTGCTCTTAGTGATGTTTTAAGAACGGGTGATTTTGGAGCTGTAAGATGCGTCGGCTTCCACTGATGACTCTGTGATGAATGAATTTGTTATATTCACTATTTAAAGCAAATAACTTTTTTTTTTACTGAGTGATTCTAGGAAGCACTCCTTATACCTGCGTAGATTCTATTGATGCAACTGTTGATGTTTCAGCACTTTGATTTGCCCGTGCCATAGTTTGCAAATGAAATTCCTGCAGAAGTACAGATTAATTTTTCATATCAAATTTACTCTGAAAATTTTGATTTTGACAGTCTATACAATACCTTAAATTCTGGTAATTGAGGTGTACTCTTCGGTAATGCTGATAGAGTTGGAATTTCCAATATCTGTTACCAAATATTCAAAACAATTTGGAAGGTAAGATCAAAAGACACTATTTAAAATCAAGAAAGGAGGGAACAAATGTCTAACATAAGGGAGGGAACAAATGTCTAACATAAGGGAGGGAACAAATGTCTGACATAAGGGGGTACGGTACCTTTTTGTTTAATGGTCGAGCCTTAAACTTGGGAATTTTGGCCATCATTTCTTCCTCTAGCTCAGCTGAACTCTTGACTCTTGTTGGACGAACACGTTGTGCTGTTACAAATTCAGGTTCTTTAGGCCTGGTCAATATAAGCTTATGATTCTTCCGCGTCAGTCCAGCTGGATCAGCCTGAGTAATGAAAATACATTAGAAAGAACATAAAACAGAAATCTAGTTAACATTAAGTAAAACTACAATTGAATTACATGTGAAGTAGAGCTGCTCATGCGAGACAGTGACATCTCCCTGGTGCTAGATTGGAACTTTTTCATCATTTCTGCTGTTGAAACAAACGGGGCAATTGGTTCCCGAACATACATCTTAAAGAGTAGAAAATAACGTTATGTTAGATTCACAACATCCAAAATTTGAATATATTCCAAAATGCAAGAAGAGGAATGTGTTGTAATAACAAACCTTTCTATCCTTTTTATGAGTTTTTGCAGTCGAAGAGAGTAAGGTGGAACTGCTGCTAGCAACTCCAACTCTTGTTTTGTGCGGCAGAGTCTGAGGTTTGATGTTAAGAATCTACATGTTGGGTGGAAACGAGAAGCAAGGTCAAATAAAAAGTGAAATATTCTGCATGTACACATACGATCTGAAAGATAAAAATCAACCTGTCTGGATTTTCCGTCTTCTAGTTTCTGTTTCTTTATAGCTTGGTTTTCAAGAGCAAAATTAGGTGCTTTAATGGCACTTTTCACGGTTGGTTGCCTATACAACAAAAGATTCGACAGAGCAAAACGCAAAACATGTTAGTGATGACAAGACAGAAAGGGGAACGAATTGAAAGAACAAAGTGCTAAGAAATTAACTAGAAGAGTTAAAAGTATTATCTTACTTTTTCATACTAGCCGGATTACTGTTCTTCAATTGTGACTGTTGAAGGCGAGCTTTTGACTTCAAGGCTGACGGGTTTCTAAGAATGCTGGCGATCTTTTTAGCAGTCTGTTGCTTCTTGGAATTAGTCTTCATGTCACTCTTCTGAGATATCATTGGTGGTGCGGGGGTGCTAACATCTGTCACGAAAATGTGGTATTAGATGCATTGTCAGCCGAAGAGGGTAAAGAACTTAATGCAAGAGACAAAGCCAAATGATGACACTGCCAGTATAACTGACCTTCTACATTTGACTGCTGCTGAACAGATTCCTGGAAGTTTATAAAACCAAATTGAGAAATAGAGCCCAGAAATAACAAAAATAGCACTGCTTTGTTTACTAGATGTAGAGACATACCAGATTAGGAAGACTGCTACCAGATTCTTCAGTAATCGCATTTGGCGTTACCTCTTCCTTACTTCCAGAAGAAGTGAGCTCTGCTGCATGCTTTTCAATCCCACCATTTAACCTTACCTCTTCCTTATTTCCAGAAGAACAGGGGTCGGTTTTAGGCCTGTTTCAGATGAACGATCAGTATGTTAAAAAGAGTAGGAACGTGATGTCAAAATCTGCATCAAAATCATCTAAACCATTAAAGCTTATTTTCAATATAAATCAGTAGACCTTGCATTATCCTGCAACTCCTCGTCTTTGGTAAAATCACAAAGGCTATCAAGTTGAAATGTTCTACCACTCTTCTTGATTCTTTGCGTAAAAGCTGCAAAAGCCAACACAGAAATAACCAATCAACATTTCGTCGCCAATTGCAATTTGCAATGGACAATTACAATCCACATTGGTTGTCTATAGAATGATACAGGCAATTTTAACAGGCTACAAGATCTAGTGCCAATGCCTATGGACCACATAGATATAACTGGTCATGCCTTGAAATCGAAAGGAAATTATCTCACAGATGAAAGCAAATAAAATATTTTATATAAGGCCTTAAAGTAGTAAATTTCCATCGCTTCCTTTTACCCCCTTTCCGCTCTCCCTATGTAATGAAAAGATTTAAAAGAAAATCAAAAGATTTTAAAAAGGGCCTAGCCAACACAGATATAACACCAAACATCAACCTCATATTGCACAATTATAATACTTTTTTAAGAAGAGAACTCAACAGCATCTACAGAAACCCCCAAAATTGCAACTGACATAATTACCAATATACATTGTTTGTACTTAAAATTATTATAACAGTTACACCTGTTCGAGTGACGATGCCAAGAATCTCCACAAATATATTAGTTATGCCTTGATTTTTTTTTTAAAAAAAAGTACCCAACAGATGAAGGTAAAAATTACAGGCAACTCAATTTTGTTCCCACACTCTATGTTGATCTCTTGTTGCATAACAAAGACCCCAAAATTTGTAAATTAATTTCTAAATTAGTATTTACTGTTTTTTTTAAGCCGGAAATAACATATTTACCCTCCCGGAACCCACTTGAGTGAATATACCGGGTATGATGTTGTTGTATTTACTGTTTCTAAGGCTACCATGAGAAGAAAAAAACATGGTCGGTCCAAATTACACTCGTTTAAACTAAACCGAAAATGAAACTCCTCTCTATATCATTCAAAATTATCGCCGTAAATCATAGAATTCAGAAAAATCACCAGTCTAAATACTTTATAGTAACTAACCCAACTACAAAACCCTAGAAATTGTGAAACCCCAAAATTAACAATGGTAAAAAAAAAAAAATTAAGAACCCAATTGTTGAATAAGTAATTTAGAGAAGCAAAAATCAATTAATTAAATTCAAAAGTAGACATACGAGAAGGGGCATAGCTGATTGAACTCTCGAACCAAAGTTCAGAGTTCCGCATATCCTCCTCCGTTTCTCCATTCATAAAGTCGTAGAATCGTGGCGCCTCGAACTCATAATCCGGGTCAATTATCAAGTTCGGATCCTCCATTTTATTACACCAAATCAGTGCAAGAAATTGGTGTGATTTGATCTTTGTGAAGGAGAAGATTTTTTTTTGTTGCTGTGATTTTGTTTGTGTGTTAAAAGGGAGAAATGAATGTGAAAATTTGGGAGCAGAGAAAGGATTTACGTTGTGATTTTGGGTTCAACGGTCGAATTTTTTGAAAAGTGGAGGAGCTTAGGTGACTTTTGGAATGTGGCTGAATGGACACTCTGTATAACGGCTATAAACGACCATTATTCAAGTCGAAGGCAAATTTATGTCCTAATTGGTTAATTTTAATTGTAGTCCTTGCGATATTTGACTATGCATATTTGACCTTTAATTAATTGAAATGTGTACTTTTGATCCCTTTTGTTGTGAATATTCACAATTTTACATGATTATTAGTAATTGTTCCTTCACTTAGTTACCAATTGCAAAGGTAGACCCATGATTTGAGCGCGACAGGGACATCTAGTAGAAAGAGGGAAAAAAGAGAGCAACATTGTTGTTATCGGGTCTTAGTCTTACTTGAGCAGGCGAGGGAGAAAAGATTATACTCCATGCTAAACTATTACACGAAATCAGCTTTCGTGTTTGAGGGGCACAATAAAAATATGTAAAGAACATATATATATATATATATATATATATATATATATATATATATATATATATAT
>ML256741.1:6427-33633 GCA_005239495.1 Nicotiana undulata
TATATATATATATATATATATATAACGCAAAGCAAAGGAAATATCACAGTAATAAAGGTTGAAACGTAACAAGGAAAGAATCATGGAAAAACAACAGCTCACAACACCACTGTTCAACAGGGGGATCTCCCGAGATACCGTCTCGTAGTCCCAAACATAAATATGTAGGGGATCTCCCGGAATACCATTCTGTAAAGTAAATATGCAATACATGGGGATCTCCCGGAATACCGTTCTGTAGTCCCAAAGTAAATATGCAGTATATGGGGATCTCCCGAAATACCGCTCCGTAGTCCCAAAGTAAATATGCAGCCAAACAATCAAATTCAATTGATACGACACAAAATCTTACAATTTAACCTAAGTACAAGCTAAGGACGACATGTAAAATCACTAAACATGTTTCACGTAGTTCAGGTAAACAGTTAAGGCAAGTAGGAATGCTTTCTTAGTCTAATAAGGTACTACACATGCTAATAAAGTCAAGTAGGAGAAAAGACAGGTTATAATTTTATGAAAAATCGAGTTTACAACAATTATCCCGTGTACGTACTCTTCACCACACGTACACGACACTCAATTATCAACAACAATACCAATCCTAAGGGGAGTTCTCCCACACAAGGTTAGGAAAGCCACTTACCTCTAACCAAGCTCAAATCAATCCGAAATTATGCTCTTTTCACAAATATCCAACTCCGAATGGACCAAATCTAGCCAAAACCAATTACATAACATAAATACAACTACAAGAAACTGATCTAACAAACGGAATCAAATTTAAAGAAAGAAATTGGAAATCACTCAAAAAGTCCTCCCGAGACCACGTCTCGGAATCGGGTAAAAGTCACAGAATACGAACACCCATTCACTCACGAGTTCAGTCGTACCAAAATTATTCAAATCCGATACGGAAATCTTGATCAAAACCCCAAAATTCGGCCTAAGAACTTTTCTCAAATTTTTCCGATATTTCACCCCAAATCCGAAATTAAATGATGAATTCAAGTATAGATTAGAAGGATATAATCATAAAGGAGTTAAGAATCATTACCCAATGAATCCCTTTAAATATCTCTCGAAATTTCGCCTTCCACCGAGCTCCCAATTGAATTTGTGATATGAACTCACCTCGTCCGCTTCTACGATCAAGAGGTCGCACCTGCGGACCTTTGTCCACTTCTACGTTCCCAGTCCGCTCCTGTGTTCCCTCACTCGCATTTGCGGGCATCGCAGATGCGGAATTCACCTCGCACTTGCGACCTTAGACTCCCTTCCAAATTTCGCTTCTGCACTTGGTCGTCCGCACCTGCGTTTCCCTCACCGCAGGTGCGAAAACACCAGAACCAGAACACCAGAAATTCTTCTAAGTCCAAGTTTTCACCCGTTAAGCACTCAAAACTCACTTGAGACCCCTGAGACCTCAACCAAACATACCAACATATCCTAAAATACCATACGTACCTAGTCAAGCCTTCAAACCATATCGAACAACATCAAAAACATGTATTACACACGTATTCAAGCCTAATGAACTTTGAAATTTCTAAATTCTACAAACGACGTCGAAACACATCAAATCTCGTTCGAATAACCTCAAATTTTACACACAAGTCAGAAATGCCACTACGAACCTACTCCCACATTCAGAATTCCATCCGATCCCGATATCAAAATTTCCACTACCGACCAAAATCGCCAAAATTCCAACTTTCGCCAATTCAAGCCTAACTTTACTATGGACCTCCAAATCACATTCCGGACAGACGTCGAAGTCCAAAATCACATATCGGAGCTAACAGAACCATAAAAATTCAAATCCGAGGTCGTTTACACCAAGTCGATATCTGTTCGACTTCTCACACTTAAACTTTCAATTAAGAGACTAAGTGTTTCAATTCACTCAGGAAACCAAAAAAAACCCTACCGGCAAGACAAAATAACATAAAAAGATACGAGGACATCAGTTAATAGGGGATCGGGTCTCTAACTCTCAAAATGAACGGCCGAGTCGTTACATCCTCCCCCTCTTAAAACAATCGTTCGTCCTTGAACGAGCATAGAGACATATCTGAAGATGTGAAAAGATGAGGATAACGGATACGCATATCCCGCTCGGTCTCCTAAGTCGCCTCCTCGACCGGCTGACCCCTCTACTGAACCTTTACTGAAGCAATGTTCTTTGACCTTAGCTTTTTGACCTGCTTGTCCATGATAGCCACTAGCTCATCAATATAAGATAGATCCTTGTCCAACTGGACTGAGCTGAAATCCAATACATGAGCCGGATCACCGTGATACTTCCGGAGCATAGAAACGTGGAATACCTGATGAACTCCTACTAAGCTGGGAGGTAGAGCAATTTCATAAGCAACTTCCCCAACACGCCGCAATATCTCAAAAGGACCAATGTACCTCGGGATCAACTTGCCCTTCTTCCAGAACCTCATGATGCCGTTCATAGGCGATACCCGAAGTAAGACTTGCTGACCAAGTATGTACCCAACAATCAGGCCTAGCCCGTCTTAAACCAACCCACTGGGGACCGACACCGCCTACCATACAGAGCCTCATACGGTGCCATCTGAATGCTGGACTGATAATTGTTGTTGTAGGCAAACTCCGCAAGTGGCAAGAACTGGTCCCATGACCCTCCAAACTCCATCACATAAGCACGAAGAATATCCTCTAGAATCTGAATTGTGCGCTCGGACTGCCCGTCTGTCTGAGGGTGAAATATTGTGCTCAAATCCACCCTAGTGCCCAACTACTGCTGTACGGCTCTCCAGAACCGTGATGTAAACTGTGTACCTCTGTCTGAGATGATGAAAACTGGGACACCATGAAGGCGGACAATCTATCGGATGTAAATCTCAGCCAACCTCTCTGAAGAGTAAGTAGTCATCACCGGGATGAAATGAGCTGACTTGGTCAGCCGATCCACAATCACCCAAATAACATCAAACTTCCTCGAAGTCCGTGGGAGTCCAACTACGAAATCCATGGTGATCCGCCCCCACTTATACTCTGGGATCTCTAGCCTTTGAAATAAGCCACCCGCTCTCTGATGCTCATACTTAACTTGCTGTTAGTTGAGACACCTAGCCACAAACCCAACTATATCCTTCTTCATTCTCCTCCACCAATAGTGCTGTCTCAAATCCCGGTACATCTTTGCGGCACCCAAATGGATGGAATACCGCGAGATGTGGGCCTCCTCAACAATCAACTCCCAAAGCCCATCCACATTGGGCACAAATATCCGACCCTGTATCCTCATCACACCATCATCACCTTTAGTCATATCTCTAGCATCATCTCGCCGAACCTTGTCTTGAAGGACGAGTAGATAGAGGTCATCATACTGACGCTCCCTGATACAATCACAAAGGGAAGACCGAAAGACCACGCAAGCTAATACTCGACTTAACTCCGAAATAGCCAATCTCACGAACTGGCTGGCTAAGGCCTGAACATCCAATGCTAAGGGCCTCTCTGCTACTGGAAGATATGCCAAACTCCCCAAACTCTCCGCCCGGTGACTCAAAGCATCGCCCACTACATTGGTCTTCCCCGGGTGGTACAAAATAGTGATGTCATAATCCTTAAGTAGCTCCAACCACCTCCACAAACTCAGGAGCTTCACTCAGAGCAATTAAGCTCTTTGGGGGAAGTTAGAAGTTCTTCCACTCGGAATTGCATCAGAGAAGAAAGCTCCACAGAAGACTCCGAAGGAGTAGGAATTGGCTCACTAGGTTCTTCAACTAAAAAGTAGTCAAATCACAAAACTCCTTACTACAATCCTCCTTCGATGCCTACTTACTTAGGTTTAGCTGACCCAGCTTGAAGTCTACCAACCCTTTTCAAGTCGGGAATGCCACATCAGTCTGATATTCTAATATGTTGACTTGCACCCAGGCCTAGCTCTCTGTGGTGGGGCGGTCTCGCTAGGTGAGATAATGAGACTTAAGATCCTTTTGCTTGAATAGGTGCTGCAAATTCCGGTGATCGATGTAGATCTCACAAGGAACACTGCATAAATAATGGCGCAATATCTTCAAGGCGTGAACAATAGCTGCTAATTCAAGATCGTGGACATGGTAGTTCTTCTCATGCACCTTCAACTGTCTGGACGCGTAGGAAATCACCCTACCGTCCTACATCAACACCGCGCCAAGTCCAATCCGTGAAGCATCACAACAGACGGTGCAAGACCTCGAACCTGTAGGCAATACCAATATTTGGGGTTGTAGTCAAAGCTGTATTGAGCTTCTGAAAGCTCTCCTCACACTCCTCTGTCCACCTAAACAGAGCACCTTTCTGGGTCAGCCTGGCCATAAGTGCTGCAATAGATGAAAATCCCTTTACAAAGCGACAGTAATATCCCTCCAAACTAAGGAAACTGCAGATCTTCGTAGCTAATGAAGGTCTAGGCCAACTCTGCACCACCTCCACATTCTTCGGATCTACCTTTGTCCCATCACTCGATACTACGCGACCCAAGAATGACACTAAGTCAAGCCAAAACTCACACTTAGAAAAATTTGCATACAACCTCTTCTCCCTCAAAGTCTGAAGCATAGTCCCCAGGTGTTGCTCATGATCTTCCCGAGTCCGAGAATGCACTAGGATGTCGTCAATAAACACAATGACGAAGGAGTCAAGATAAGGCCGAAACACACTGTGCATCAAATTCATAAAGGCTGCTGGGGCATTGGTCAGCCCAAAAGACATAACAAGAAACTCACAGTGACGATATCTGGTCCTGAAAGTAGTCTTCGGGAAATCCGGCTCCCGAATCTTTAACTGATGGTAGCCTGAACGCAAATCAATCTTGGAAAACGCCCTGGCACCCTGTAACTGATCAAATAAATCATCGATGTGAGGCAATGGATACATGTTCTTCATTGTAACCTTGTTCAGTTGGCGATAATCATTACACATACACGTAGAACCATCCCTTTTCTTCACAAACAAGACTCGAGCACCCCAAGGTGACACATTGGGCCTAATGAAGCCCTTATCAAGCAACTCCTGCAACTGCTCCTTTAACTCCTCCAACTAAGGAGGAGCCATACGGTAAGGAGGAATAGAGATGTGATGAGTGTCCTGCAACAAATCAATGCCAAAATTAATATCTCTATCAAGCAGCATGCCCCGAAGATCAAAGTCCCTTACTACTGGAATTGACTCAATTGTAAGGGTATCAATACTGACATCTCTTACATAGGCCAAATACGCATCACACCCCTTCTCAACCATTTGTTGAGCCTTGAAAAATGAGATAACCCTGCGGGGAGTATACTCTAAGGTACCTCTCCACTCTAATCGTGGTAAGCCTGGAATAGCCAGCGTCACGGTCATAGCGTGACAATCAAGAATAGCATAATGGGGAGACAATCAGTCCATGCCCAAGATAACATCAAAATCCACCATGCTGAGCAATAATAAATCGGTTCTGGTCTCAAAACCACTAAAAGAAATCAAACATAATCGAGATACGCGGTCCACAACAAGAGAATCTCCCATATGAGTAGATACAATAACATGGGAACTCAAAGAATCCCGAGATAACCCAAAATGTGGAGCAAATAATAAGACACATATGAATATGTAGAGCATGGGTCAAATAATACTGATGCATCCCTATGACAGACTGGAAGAATACCTATGATGACAGAATCGGAAGCAACTGCCTCTAAATGAGCTGGAAGGGCATAATACCTTGTCTGGCCTCCCCCTTTAAGGCGTCCTTGACCTCCACCTCGAGCTGCCTGAGTAGGTGGGGCGATATCTGGGGCTGGAAGCATGGCCGGAGGACCTGGTGGAGCACGTGATGGCTGAGAAGTCTGTAGAGGTGCACCCTTCCTAAGTTTGGGGAAATCCCACGGGGCGGCTGTGAAAGGCTCAGGCCAGGTCTGCTAGACTGTCCGCTAATAGCACCCCGAGCAGGAGGCACAATAGGTACTTGTGGTGCATAATAAGGCTCTTGAGGCCTGGGAGGAGCTAGAACACCACTGGCGGCTGGAAGAGCAGAATGAATAGGGAGACTCACAAAACCCCTACCATGGCGAGCTGCTGGGGCACGAGCTCCAAAATAATGACCAGTCTCTCGAGACCTCTTGGCCTCTCTCTCATCTCTGTCCCGGGCAAGCATGCCCTTCACTCTCCTGGCAATACTCACGACCTGCTTGTTGATACCCAATTTTACCCTATATTATTTTTCAAACTTCATATCTATATTCAAAATGGTACATGAGCATCAATCAATATTTTTCCATAATTTTTGCATTTTTCTAAAGATTTTTATTAATTTATCTCAGTATATTTATTATATAAATAATTACTAATTGCATCACAAATGGCTTCATAACAATTTTATGACTTAATTTTACTATTTATATTTATACTAAGCTTTAATTATTTCATGAATAGCCACATTTATATTTTTTGGGTTATAATTGCAATAACTTTGCAATAGTAGCCATATGCGCATAATTACCTTATTTCACCAGAAAATATATTTTTATATTTTGATAATATTAATTAATTATTTCAAATCATTTTCATGCATGAAAACCATTTTTTATAATTTATTAATTATTTTTATAAATTATTTTATTAATTAATTGGGTATTTAACAAATAGCCCCTTTTAATTCCTTTTAATTTCGGACCTAACCTGATTGCACATCCCAATTACTTAAATCCTATCCTTAGCCCAATTAAATACACCCAAGCCTAATTCTTCATCTAATCCGATCCAGAACCTCCTCTAATCGTGGCCGTTGATCTATGAGATCAATGGTCAAAAATACTCCTTTCCTTTTTTAATCTAATCTAACCCTAACCCCCCTCATTTCCTTTTGTTCCACCGTCTTCGTTCTCTCTGACCTCCCCCCTTCTCTCAGACACTTCCCCTAAAATCTAGCCACCATCACCGGAAAACTACCGTTCCATGGGATTTCTCTGTAGTTTCCGGCCTTGCCGGGCTTCTACCTTTTCTGGTTGTTCGATTATGTTGATTTATGAAAGAATCTCGAAGAGATTCAGCAAAGATTTATGTCTATTTTCCTAGACAGTGCGCAATATGCCTCCTCGAGTCTTCGTTTGTTCTTAACTATCAAATTTGACCCCCGAACATGATCCCGACTTAATTCCTTGGGCTTTTACTCAGACTTCAAAGCTCCAAATCACTTGAATTCATTCCATAACATCTATATAGCTCGGAATCACTCCTACAAGGCATAAAATACACAATTAGTGCAAAACACTAGCGATTAAAGCTCAAACTCAATTAAAGTGCAGTAAACTAGAGTGTAATAAGCGACTAAAATACATAATTATAGCCTATCATCAACACCCCACACTTAAACCATTGCTCGTACTCGAGCAATCAAACTACACTTTATATAGACACGACCTTTTTAAGCAATTCTCCTAACTCATCACACCAAGAATATTTAAAATAGACTAAGCACAAAAGCGTAACATCTTCACCTCAAGATTTTACTCACAAGTACCACACATTATTCACAACTCATTCACTTACTCTAACATAGAGGTCACTGATATTACCTTTCCTTCACGAATCAAGTGCCCTCACACAACAAAAGAGAGTAGTTCCACACAATAAAATTTAAGACCACTTAGGAACTCAAGATAGAAAGAATCCACTCACTCTCAGAAATAACATTCATATGCCGCAAAAGATGCACCATAGGCTTGCCCGTAGTGTACTACTCTACTAATCGAGCTCATTCAGTCTAGGATCAAGTAGAACTTTATTTGGTTGTAATGTAGGCTGTGAGACGGGTAGGATACATTTAGATATAAGAGTGACTACACCTCCCTAAGCACTTTAATACATATACGTTAACATTCAAACCCCATACTTATGTCAAACCAAAGTCCACCTTCACATCAATGTTATTACCCCATACTTATTTAAGCACAATTACATCAAGAGTCACCACTTATCAAGGAATTTTGTTTTTACAACAATACAACTTTTTTTTTTCATTTTCTTTCTTCTTCCTTTTATTTTTTTATTTTCAAGTGACTCTTAATTTTTCAAAATAGTGCGCCTTTCTCCTTATTTCATTAGTTTCACTCAAAAGCCAAACCAACCACCTCACACTTTAGCTTTTACACAGTTCATAACAATTCAAGTGCTCATGAGAGGTTAAAAGGTTTAAATAGATAGTTAATTCAAACAAATGGGTAAGGCTTGTAATGTGGTTGCCAAAGAAACAGGATTACAAGCTCAAAGGGGTTAACTACGAAACATAATAATTAGGCGGGTAAAATATACATAGTTGGCTCAACAAAGAAACGCCTATATCACTTCCAAGACTTAACAAAACTACTATTTCGCTTTGCAAACACACAGGGCAAGTTCTAGACATCAAATGCAATGCACATAATAACAAATAAACCTCACTCACTCATGGAACTTAACTCATTCAAGATTGGATTCATCAAGACACTCTAGTCACAAAAGTTAAGCAAAGCTAAAATCATACAATTTAAGGTACTTATACAAGAGTAAAAAACTGAGCCTAAGCGTCACAACCAAAGTACTCACTATTCTCAAGGTATAACAAAATCAAGAGATATTTCTTCAATTCAAAACACAACACAATGGCTCCTCTTCCTAAAAAAATAAATAAAACTAACTACACCCGGTTCAAATAAAACCCTTGGAAAATAACTGCGGCACAAAGAAAAATCAAGGGGGAATTGCTACACTACCTAACAAAAGAAAATCTTTTTGTTTTTTTTCTTTAGACTTAAATCCCTCAAGAAAATTGTCTAATAGATCCATTGTCAGGAAAAATCTAATCTTTTTTAATTTATTTAAAATTATTCAATTAACTAACACAACTAAAATAACATGGAAAGTCACCTAGCAATCTCCTCACCCCACACTTAAAATTGTGCATTGTCCCCAATGCACACCATAACTATAAGAGGGTAAAAGAAACTCCCTGATAGGCCAAAGGCGAAGTAGTAGTATCTCATGAGGTACTCAGACTTCTCCCAGGCTTGGTCCTTCGTGCGGGTACCTCACACTTAGTTCCAACCAATGGTTTGTTATTGCATCCTTCCAATGGCTTTTCGTTCCATGCTAAAAAAAAATAATCAAAAATTGACACTACAATAATAATATAACACAAAAATAAAAAAATAAAAAAATAAAAGAAAGCAATAAGCCGGATTGCCTCCCAACAAGGGCTTGATTTAACGTCGCGACACGACGCGAATCACTTTCTACCTCCACTTTGAACTTATGAATTGGACCCCAAGTTTTGATTCTGCTCTGTGATCATGCTCCTGGGGTGGTAAAACGAATCTGACTGGTCCAATAAAACAATGTAGTATTCTGCACTTCTTGGCCTTTGAGATGTGTATTCCCGACTTTCTGTCACGGAGAATTCCAAAGTGTTAGTATAACGGGTATGCACAAGCATGGTCTTTGTACCTTATTGGCCATACTTTGAAGCGTGACTTCTAAAGTAACACTTCAAAAGTGTGGCCTTACAGCAAGGATTACGCCTATTTAGGCCATCCTGTCAAAAACGTTGCATAAAGTCAAAAGTGTGGCTTTTGCTCAAATGCCACACTTTTTGTTAGTCTAGGCCAATATTTTAAAAAGCGTATTCGGGCGAGCCCTGGGGCACGACGCTCCAAAAACACCCTGAGGGGATGGTGTGGGCGAAAGTCTCGAGAGATGTACGCCCATCAATGGGCGTATGTCCGGGTGTACGACGTTCGAGGCGCGTTTGTTTAGTGATGCATAAGCCCGAGAGACTTTTTCAAATTAAAACAAATTAAAATTTGTTGAATAAGTCCTTCATATAATACACAAATTCTCAAAAGTCTGCTTGGTAATTACTCAAAAGTTTTAAAAAGAAACTGAAATGTATTAAATTTAAAAGTCAAGACCTTTTTTTATTGATTGAAACCCTAATTCATGGTCTTTCCCAATTCTTTATCTTGTCGGCTAGTCTGCTAATATCTCCCAAAAGTAGGGGTGCTTATCGGGCAGATCAGGCGGGTTTTTACTCATAACAGTTTGGCTTATCAGTTATCGGATTTTAATGTATTAATCCGTTAGCCACCCGATAATATATCGGGCAGATTGGTATCAGTTTAGCTATTATCAGGCGGTTATCGGTTTAGTTTTAGTTGATTGAAACTTAGCATACTTCAACGCAGTGTTGGGGAGTACATCCCCGACACAACAATATAGTCAACATTTCTCAAACATATATATCAACTAAATTACACCACGAGCCCATATTACTAGAATCAAATACTGGATATCAAAAGAGAAGTAATCTATAGAGATCTATCACTGTACCCATGATGACATATTACTTTGGGCGAGATACCTTATTGGAAAATAAATAGACGATACTTCTTTTATCTTCTCATGCTACATTCAAGTGGATGGTAAGGAATTGAGAAGTGCACAACATAATACATCAACAGTATCTTAATACTGGTTATTGGTCCCCAGTGGGGAAATAATTTACTTTGCACTTCGTACAATTGTCCATATATATTCTTAACGGATTGTCCATATATATATATATATATATATATATATATATATATATATATATTTATAACGGGTTAACGGATTATCCGTTAACAAAATTGAATAATCCGCCCCTGAACCGATAAGCGTTAATAAAAAAATTTAAATTTGTTACGTTCCCCGTCCGTTAAACTATTAACCCGATACCAATAAGACATTAAGCTTCGATTTCAGTTCGATTTTCGGTCTCGGTTCGGTTTTGAACACCCCTACCCACAAGCAACAAATATTTAATTTTTTTTGACAAATACAAAGCGAACTCCATTCTTTTTCATAGCAGCAAGTTCAAATTACATGTTAGTCATCCTTTTCGTCGTTCGTGTAGAAAACTTTATTCTTTTCGACTCAAATTAGTCGTGCTTCTAAGTAGCATATAATAGATTGTTTTGACTTATTTTTGTAGGGATGGAGTGCGCGCGCACACACACACACACACACATATATATATATATATATATATATATATATAGAGAGAGAGAGAGAGAGAGAGAGAGAGAGAGAGAGAGAGAGAGAGAGAGAGAGAGAGAGAGAGAGAGAGAGAGAGAGAGAGAGAGAGAGAGAGAGAGAGAGAGAGAGAGAGAGAGAGAGAGNATTTTATGCAATTTTACTTGTTTATAAATACTTATAGGGCTTACGCCCCGTGCCTCGGGTTTATTTCTCGTTGAAGCATACGTAAAACGCATTGTCTTACGCCACGTCTTTTAAAACACTGGTTTAGGCCATACTTTTCTAGGGTGACTGAAGGCTTAAAATGTTGTAGTGAGCAAAACTGTTTGAAAAAATATTAGCTAGGAAACATAAACGAAGTAGAAAAGACCCAAGGTCAACAAGTCAATTATGGTTCATATGGAGGCACGGGGAAAATAGAAAAGACTCAAAGTCAACAAGTCAATTACCATAAAGTTAAGACTTGAGAAATAAGAGTACCTTGAAGAGATATATATAGCCCCAAATATATGTCATATTAAAAAAATTAGTAAGTGGAAGTAGGTAATGTCGAATTATTCCACAGTTCAACTTAAAAAGATAAAGTGACAGTGCAGTGTTAACTCTGAGTATGAATCTAGAAAGTATTTTTCTCTTTTGATATATTTTCTTATGTAAGAATTTGGATTAGTCGGATCTCTGAATACCTTATTAATTTGCACATCCAAAGCGCTCATCTACTCAATAAAGGTGAAATTGTACGATAAAATAGTAAAATCAACTTAAAATGGAGAACTTTCTAGATGGATGGTCATAAAGTCATTACCAAGTGGTTTTCACACATAATCAGAGGATATTACCATTTGATGTGAGTCACACTGAACATTTCATACTTTTTATCCACGACATTATGAACAACATATTTTGCGGAAATTCATGCAATTATTTGTCATTTTGACCAGAAAATAGAAGGAGTAGTACCATTTTCCGCTGGACCGCTGCTTGTAATAACTAGGCGTAGCTTTTCATAGAGACTATTGACTCCACTCCTAGTGGAGTACAAAGAAAATCGATAAATCGCATCAAATCAATAATTCGAGTTAAATCGGAAAAAAATTGATGTGGTTTGGTTTGGTATTGAAAAATAAAACCCGACCATAATTGGTTCGGTTTTAATTAAAAAAAGTCAAACCAAAATCAAACCAACTCGATAGTATGTTTATATAATTTTTAAAAATATTTTATACATATAAATATTTATTGTAATGTAATTTATAAATATTTTTTTAACTTTTTCACAGTTTTATCTTTTAACGTATTAAAGTCCCGACACCATTGGTTTGGTTTGGTTTGATTTATAAACTTTTTCACAATTTATAAATGGTTTGGTTATAAATTTAAAAATGCGACACTATTGGTTCGATTTGATAATTGTAAAATTCGAACCAACCTGATTTATGTACTCCTAGACTCCCTGACGTAAAGAGGTCTACCCGGCCCCTTTCAACGACTTCTTTTTCTTGCACGAAACTTTTTACTTAATGCCGTTGATGCATGAAGGGGCACCAATCTCCCCCTTAATGCACGAAACTTTGCACCAAGGGGCACCAATCTCCCCCGGCAAAGATCTATCTGCGCGAAGCCGACCTATGGATAGAAAGAAAGATGCAGGAAAGGCAAATGAAAGAAGAAAGAAATTTTTTCTTTGGGAGTGTGAGATAGGCAGACGGGGAGTAAGTCTCCGTATCAACCACGCCGTTGCGCCCACAAGGCCACTAGACATACATATGCATGTGATGGATACAAATCGTTCATGTAATTTCATATGTAAAAAAGTAAGTTTTTAAAATAAAATATGAATAATAATATCATATCCTCGCATATTTTCTAACAAATCTTGTAGGAAAAAGAAATTATGAAAAAGAAGAAAAGAAGCTAAAAGACAAGAGAATGAAACAAAGCCACATCATCTTCATATTCGCAAATGTGGAATATACATATGGGCTTATGAAAAGAGACAATTAGAGATGAAAAAGAGCTATAAATGCATATGTGTAATCTATATATACAAATGTCACATTTGCATATATGGAACCCACATTTGCAAATCTAACCTATGAAGTCAAGAGTGGAAGCAAAAGAGTCATATATGTATGTGTGGAATCTATATTTGCAAAGGTCACATTCACATACATGGAACCTACATTTGCAAGTCCAAAACCCTGAAGTCATGAATGGAAGCAAAAGAGTCATATATGCATGTGTGGAATCTATATTTGCAAAGGTCACATTCGCATACATGGAACCTACATTTGCAAGTCCAAAACCCTGAAGTCATGAATGGAAGCAAAAGAGTCATATATGCATGTGTGGAATCTATATTTGCAAAGGTCACATCCGTATACATGAAACCTATATTTGCAAGACTAACTCATGAAGTCAAGAGTGAAGCTCAAGTGCCATAGTTGCATATATGGAATCCACATACACAAAGGTTATTTCGCATATATGGATTTCACATTCGCAAAAGTGGAACATGACAAAAAGCTACTCATCTTTTCCTATAAATAGCAAACTCTCTTTGTATAAGAATATCAAATCTTTGTAAGACAAGAATTAGTCTTGGTCTTCTTTTCTTGTAGTAAAAATATATCTAATTTTATAAATATCTTTTTTTAGCTTTTCTTACTCCATAATGGAGTAATTTCTTTTTGTTGGGATAGTTGATGAAGCTTAATATATTTTATTATACAATCTTAGTTTTTATATATTCTTGGCTTGAAACTTTGTATTTACATTTCATACTGTGCTGAAATGATGGTTTTTAATTACTCTATCATCACATCAATATATTTTATTTATATATTAATTTTATAATTCTCGCGGAGCAAAATTAATATATAATAACTGATGAATAAAATAGTAGTGTGAAAGTAACTTTTCAGTAAACTATTATTTCAAGTCAGTACTCCTGCTTGCCTCAGTTTTAATCACGGAGGAATTATTGTAGGCAAGATTATTGATCCTTAGTAAAAATATTCTCACGAAGTTTTTACTTTCTTTTAGCACAATTCAAGCAAGAAAAATATTTCGGTTTAAATTTCACTAGTCTTAAATTGATTAATTAACATAATTCTCACGGAGCGTTATTAATTGGTTATTTCTTAGTGAGAAAAATATAATTGTATTAGAAATAAGCAATTATTCTTTAGAAAAATAAATGTAAAAATTGAGATTTTATTATAGTAATATTATCAAGTGAATTCAATGATTCTCAACTCCTTTTTAATTATAAATCTTTCAAAAGTTACTTGTTTTGTTTAAGTAATTAACAAGTTTTAAATCTCACTCACTTTTCATCAAATTGATTCTCTCAAATAGTAGTTAAAATACAAGTCTGTAGCATAGATTATCCAGTCTCTGTGGGACGATATCTTAAACTATATTAGAATTTGACAGAGTACGAGCAGGAAATTCCAATACACATTGGCCTCGTCAGCATGTACAACAAAATATACAACAAGTGTAGTATGAGTACGAAAACAACGCGTACCCATTAGGCATCCAGTCTAATCTCGAAGAAGTAGTGACGAGAGGTCGACTTCGACACTTACTATGGCCAACAACAATGTACAAATAATATGATAAATTATGGATTTTATAAGGCAATTGTAAACTCAATAACATGAAGCAGGTAAACAATTCTTTTGTTAATAGGAAATTTTCAAAATTATTCTCTTTTAATAATTTATATCTTTGGCCAATGAGGTCACATCAATTATCAATAATTTCAAAACAATCAATTAAGTCATGCGCAAATCATGTCGAGGTCGTAAGGCCCGATCCAACATAATATTAAACTGTGCACAACTGGAGGGTCGAATAACGCGAATCATAGATGCATCTATTTAATCTGCCGAGGCGTTCGACCCGTTCCACAAAAGATAAACACATTCAAACAACCAAATCAAGGATTTATTTAGGTTTTATGTTTAAAAAAAAAATCAATTCTCATTAACGGTCAAGTGACCCGTCCAAAATCCAAGTAGGTGAAGTTTATACTTTTGAAATTCCTTTATCAAGTTCCAATATGTTTAAATGGTTAACTTAACAAGTAGGATGCAAGCATCGCAAATATAACGTGATTTGGGTCCTATACTACCCGGACATAAGCATAATAGTAGCTAGACACGGACTCTCATCACCTCGTGCTATGTAGCCCCCACAAATAGAAGCACATATTGAATTATTTCACCTATGGGGTAAATTCCCTCTTACAAGGTTAGAAATGAGACTTACCTCGCTCCGAAGTTCCATATTCGTCTCCCAAGCCCTTCCGACGACTCAAATCGATGCCCAACGCTCCAAGACTAGTAAATAATTGTGCAAACTCATAAATATATACTCAAATACTCATTATAATCCAATTTATAATAATTTCTAAACCCGAACGAAAAGTCAATAAAAAACCACCCTATTTTTTTAAGTTTTCTACCAAAACCCCAAATTTCCACTAATTTTTCATGAATTTCCATGTTAAAATCTATATATATAATCCAAGTATTTAACTTGCAATAGGTAAGAATCACTTACCTTGACATAGATGATGAACACAGAGTTCCAAAATCGCTCCTAGGTCGTATCCAATGGAGGAAATGAGATGAAATGAGCCAAACCCATTTTTGCAAACTTATACACTTCCAGGAAACCCTTCTTCGCGTTCGCGGCCTTCCATCGGGTTCACGATGAACAAAATTCTCAAAAACCATTTCCAAACTCTTCTCAGACAATCTCTAGTATAATGGTCATAACGTTTTGTACATAACTCCAAATGATAAATAGTTTAACTTTATGAAAGTTAGACACCATGATCTACAACTTTCATGTTTCGTTCATCTTCAAATTCCTTATAGATTTCGAGATATAAGCTGCCAAAAAGTCATCCCTATGCAACACAAATTTCTTCTTCATATTCTCAGATACTCTGTAGTGTAATAGCCATAACGTTTTGTACACAGATCTAAATGCTAAATGGTTTACTTTTTTGAAAACTATACACAAAGATCTACAACTTTCATTTTCGGATCATTTTCAAATTCCTTATAGATTGCGATATATGAACCTACGAACTCAGACCCATGCAACAGAGATTTGTTTCTTTGCGAACGCGAGAGTCTCTTCGCGAACACGAAGATCAAAATCCCAGAAGCCAAATATTTCTTCGCAAACGCGAGAGGATCCTCGCGAACGCGCAGAACAACACCAGATATCAATAAATCAACATCCAAAGTAGCCCAAAATGATCCGAAACACACCTGAAACACACTCGAGGTCCCCGGGACCCCGTCCAATCACACCAACCTATCCCAAAACATGAAACGAACTTGCTCGAGGCCTCCAATCACATCAAAAAAATATCGAAATCATGAAGCTCACCCCAATTCAAGCTTAATAACTTTAGAATTTCAAACTTCTACATTCGATGCCGAAACCTATCAAATCACGTCCGATTGACCTCAAATTTTGCACACAAGTCACATTCGACATTACGGACCTACTCCAACTTTCGGAATCAGAATCCGACCCCGACATCAAAATTTCCACTCCCGTTCAAACTTCTCAAAACCTTCAAATTTCTAACTTTTGACAAATGACTCTGAAATGACCTACGAACCTCCAAATCCACATCCGCACGTGCTCCTAATATCAGATCACAATACGGAGTTAATCCCAAACTCGGAATCCCAAAAGGACATCGATAACATTGAAATGCACTTCAACCCAAATTTATGAATTTCTTCCAATATGCCAACTTCCACAATAGATGCCAAAACGCTCCTGGATCATACAAAACCTGACCGAGCATACACCCAAGTCTGAATCATCATATGAACCTGCTGGAACCTTCAAATCCCGATTTTGAGGTTGTTTACTCAAAAACCCAACCTTAGTCAATTCTTCCAACTTAAAGCTTCCGAAATGAGAATTCTCTTTCCAAATCAACTCTAAACTTCCGAAATTCCAGTTCCGACCACGCGCACAAGTCATAATGCCTGAAGAGAAGTTGCTCATGGCCTCAAACTGCCGAACGACACGCTAGAGCTCAAAACGACCGGTCGGGTCGTTACATAACACGTGCAACTTGTGTGAGGTAGTTAGCTGGTAATTAGCTGTCAATTAGACTGGTTAGTTAGACGGTTAGTGGGCTGAGATTATAGTTAATTATGTTGTGTAATTGTTAGTTAGGGAGTGGCGGTTATCTTCTATATAAACATTGTATTATGTACAGACAGATTAGATTAATATGAGAAAGAAAAATTTCTCCACCGACTCTCTCTAGAACATTCGATCCTCTATTGTTGAACT
Organism: Nicotiana undulata; assembly: GCA_005239495.1. Classification (NCBI taxonomy): domain Eukaryota; kingdom Viridiplantae; phylum Streptophyta; class Magnoliopsida; order Solanales; family Solanaceae; genus Nicotiana; species Nicotiana undulata. Next base: position 23,825 of record ML256741.1, read on the forward strand.
CTCAATTCATCTCTTCTGCTTAACTTTGACATGGTACCAGAGCATACGACCATTTATATGGTCTCTCTGAGAAATTGAACTACTGAAAATATATTTCATCGAAACTCATTAATGGCGGACAACATCGATAATGAGTTGCCGGAAAAATTGAGCCACAATCATCCACCATTTTTTGCAATCGAAGGACAATTATGGAACTGTGTTGATATCCTACCGGAACATAGAACTATTTTTTCTGGAGTAGCGATGCAAATTGCAATCCTACGGCGTAACAAGCTAGGGTTCATCAATGGCAGTTGCAAGCGAGAAAATTATGGTCCAAATTTGGTTGATCTGTGGGAGAGGTGCAACGCAATTGTGTTTTCGTGGATTATGAATTGCGTATCACCAGAGTTACTCAGCGGAATTTTGTATTCCTCCAGTGCATGTGCGGTCTGGAAGGATATGAAGGAAAAGTTTGACAAGGTTGATGGTTCTCGTATTTTCCAGTTGCCCAAGGAGATTGCTACTGTGAGTTAGGGAACCAGATCTATTGCGACCTACTACTCAAAAATTCTATCCCTTTGGATGAAGTTTGACAACTTAGCTCCAACTCCTGAGTGTGATTGTGAGAAGTCTAGGGATTTTGTTGCATTCATGAGGCGTCAAAAACTTCTACAATGTCCGATGGGATTAAATGAAACATATGAACAACCAAGGGGGCAGATTTTGATGATGGACCCAATTCCTTCGGTTAACAAGGCCTATTTATGCTGATTGAGAGGGAAAGTCAGACAACTATGTCTAATATTTTTGTTGCCACTGAAAACTTGGAAGTCACAACATTAATGACCATAAGAGGTGGAAATGGAGGAAATGTCAACACTCATAGGTTCAAAAAGAATTATAATGTCATATGTGACTATTGTAAGATGAAGGGGCACACTCGTGAAGGATGCTTCAAGTTGATTGGTTATCCGGCTGATTTCAAATATAAGAAGAGGTTTGGGGGTAACATGGCAAACAATGCCATCGTTGAAGAACATAAAACACAGGAGACTGGAGCAAACAAGAACATAGCTGCTAATACACCAAAATAGTACATTGCACCGCACTTTACCTTAGAACAATACAATCAGATCCTGAAGCTGCTCAACAAGGAAACTCTACCTCAAACATTAGCAAACATGGCAAGTAGTGCAGGTAGTATTAACACCTTTTTAGCAGATATCAAAGAAAAGGTTTGGATAGTTGACAGTGTTGGAACAAATCATATGTTCTCAGATATACACATGCTGGATAAGAAACAAGAAGTAAATAGAAATAAGACAAGGAAAGTTCATTTACCTAATGAAGGGATTGCACAGGTAACACACATAGGATCACGCACATTGGGACAAGCAGGAACAATAGATAATATTCTATACATTCCTGACTTTAGGTACAATTTGTTGTCTGTAGCAAAAATCACAAGACCATTGAATTGCTTTGTTTGCTTCTTCCCTGATTTCTTTGTGTTCCAGGACCTCTGCAATGGGGAGGTGAGAGCGATTGGTAGGGAGGATGATGACCTCTACATACTACCTCAAACTACTGGAGAAAGAGAGAATAATAAAACAATTGGTTTGTCTCGTAGAATAGAAAAATTGGATGTAAGATTGTGGCATAAAAGGCTTGGACATGCCTCAGAAAGAGCAATAAAACAAAAAATTTCATTAGGATATGATGACTGTAAGAAAGAATTAGAGTATTGTTCTATATGTCCACTAGCTACGCATGCTAGACTGCCATTTAACTCTAGTACTAGTAGAGAAAAAGTAATTTTTCATTTGATACATATTGATGTATGGGGACCATATATGTACAAACATATGATGGCAACAAAATCTTTGTTACTATTGTAGATGATCATTCCCGGATATGTTGGGTGTATTTGCTGAAGTTAAAAAGTGATGCGGTTGTGATTCTGAGAAATTTTATTCAGCTTGTAAAAACACAGTTTGACAGGTGCATCAAGATAGTAAGAGCCGATAATGGGACATAGTTTGTTAATAGTGAATGCAACACACTGTTCCAATCTTTTGGAATAGTTCATCAAAGAACATGTGTGTATACACCTCGGCAAAATGGCATCGCTGAGAAAAAACACATACATGTCCTTGAAATTGCAAGAACATTAAGGCTTCAGGGTTCAATTCCAATAAAATTTTGGGGTCATTTCATCCTAACTGCTGTGTATCTCATCAATAGATTAACTTCTAGTGCTTTGGGAGGTAAAAGCCCATTTGAAGTATTTCAAAGCCTTTTCTTGACCATATGAGGACACTAGAGTGTTTATGTTATGCCAAGAGAATGAATGTACATGATAAATTTGAAGCCAAGGCAATTCTAGTAGCTTTCATGGGATACTATTCTGTTACAAAGGGATACCTTCTATATGATCTGTCCAAGCACAATTTTTTTTACTAACAGAGATATCACTTTCAAAGAGAATATATTCCCATTCAGCATGTAGCAACCACACATAGACCATATGTTTTTAGAGGTTGAAAGTGAGGAGCAACCTAAACAGGCTGTAGATGCAGAAGTGGATTCAATTGCAGATATTGACTCAACACAAGAGGAAATACCACCAACAGATATGAATTTTCTTTCTGGAGATATGCCACATGAGAGTCATCTTCCTGTAGAACCAACTCAACCACCTGACACTCATGAAGTTGCTCCACAAAGTACTGACACAACTGCTTCATCACAGATGAATCTACCACCTCCACAAGAGCTCAGAAGATATAACAGAGATAAGAGAGTGCCAATATCAAGCCTACTTGCAGGCTTTCTCTGCAGTAACTGAACCAAGATCCTTTCATGAAGCCTCACAAGACAAGTTATGGATTGAAGCTATGGGAGCTAAAATTCAAGCTCTTGAAGATAATAAGACCTGGGAGTTGGTACAATTGCCAACAAGGAAGAAGTCAATAGGCTGCAAATGGGTATACAAAGTAAATTACAAGGCATATGTCATTGTAAAAGGTACAAATCTAGGCTTGTGGCCAAGGGTTACAATCAAAGAGAAGGGCTTGATTTTCATGAAACCTTCTCCCTAGTGGTGAGGATAGTAACTGTTAGAGCTGTAGTCTCTATTGTTGCAACTGAAGGTTGGCATATTCATCAAATGGATGTCTATAATGCCTTCCTCCAAGGCGACCTGCATGAAGAAGTATACATGGACCTACCTGAAGGCTTTACTATCCAGGGGGAGTCTAAAGGGATGGTCTGCAGGATGGTTAAATCTCTATATGGCCTAAAGCAAGCGAGTAGACAATGAAATGTGAAGCTGACAGAAGCATTGATCCAACAAGGGTTCACTCAAAGCTGTTTGGACTACTCATTGTTTACAAAGAAGCATGGAAGCAATGTATGTAAATGATATGCTAGTTACAGGCAACAGCTTGCAAATGATTGAAGATACTAAAAGGCAGTTGCATCCGTCATTCAAAATTAAAGATCTAGCGAAACTGAGGTACTTTCTGGGGATTGAAATCTCTAGACCACACAAGGGTATATTAATGAACCAAAGAAAATATGCCCTGGAACTCATATCACACTTGGGCTTGAGTGCTAGAAAACCAAGCTGGACTCCTCTTGATAGTAATCAGAAATTCATTACTAGACAGTTGGATGCATTGACAGGGTTACAAGCTGATGAGCCTTTGGTAGATAGAGAAAAATACCAAAGACTCATAGAAAAGCTATTATACATGACTCTAACCAGGTTGCACACAACATTCTCAGTTTAGACACTTAGCCAGTTCCTACAAGAGCCAAAGCAGTCACACTAGGAAGCAACACTAAGGATAGTAAGATATGTGAAGAAGGATCCGGGAATAGGAGTATTGATGAGCCGCAAAAGAGAAAATAAGCTGACTCCCTTTTGTGATGCCGATTGGGCTTCATGCCCAAATACGATAAGGTCAATGACATGATTCATTGTGAAGCATGGGGAATCACTAATATCATGGAAAGCCATGAAGCAGAACACTGTGTCAAAGAGTTCTGCAGAAGCAGAGTACAGGAGTATGGCATCAGTTGTATCAGAACTAGTTTGGCTAATAAATTTGTACAAGGAGCTGGGAGCAGAAGTGGAACTACTGGTAAACATACATAGTTATAGCAAGACAACTTTGATGATAGCGGCCAACCCTGTGTATCACGAGAGAACTAAGCATATCGATATCGATTGTCACTTCATCAGAGAAAAAAAATACAATTAGGGGCCACTAAGACTGTGCATGTGTGCTCAAGGGATCAACTGGCAGATGTGTTGACCAAGGCATTACCAAGGCAACAACATGAATATCTCATATCCAAGTTGGAGATGCTAAATGTATTCGCACTCTCCAACTTGAGGGGGAGCATTGAGAATAAAAATGTCACATAACATGTGCAACATGTGTGAGATAGTTAGCTGTCAATTAGACCGGTTAGTTAGGCGGTTAGTGGGCTGAGATTATAGTTAATTATGCTGTGTAATTGTTAGTTAGGGAGTAGCAGTTATCTTCTATATAAACATTGTATTGTGTACAGACAGATTATATGAAAATGAGAAAGTAAAGTTCTCTCCACCAACTCTCTCTAGAACATTCGATCCTCCATTGTTGAACTCTCAATTCATCTCTTCTGCTTAAACTTTGACAAGAACTTAAGCTCATATACTATGTGTCTAATAGAGTTATTAACATATCTTTAATTTATTACTTAAACATGGCATATTTGTGCGTATAATTAGGTACGTATAAGATTTTACCAGAGTCTAGTGCATATCATTTTCCGGGGCCGCTGCTTCTTGTGACAGGCTTTAATCACGAGTCCCTTGACGCACAAAGATGTCTCTCTTCAACCTTTGCTTAATAGTCTCTTTCTCTTAGTTGCACGAAACCTTTGCTTAATGTCATTCCAACACTCCACTCCGTCACATAATTTGCTATAGCCTTATAACATGCGTCACGTTAATGTATTATCTAAAGTTCACTCCGTAACTTTTCCAACAGAGGCCGGATTCAGGATTTAAACTCTATCTGTTCAACTATAAATTTTATAACATTGGGTCCCTTATGTTTTTAAACTTATGGGTTCATGTCTATTATTTTTATAATTTTAATGACCTTTTACACGTAAATATTTACTCCGCGTCGAAAGTTATAAGTTCAATTGGTTCAATTGAACCCGTAAATACAACACTACATCCGCCCCGGTTTCCCGGGATATTTCACTTATGAACATTATCTATATCTACTCAATATTTCTTCTAATGAAATAGGTATATGATATGTTTTGCACATGAAATTTTGTTACAGTACTTAATATGATATGCTGTAAGAACCCCGAAATTCACGCAGCAGGGAATCCTACTTCCCAATTCAAATACGAGGATATACTCCACGACAAGTCATAATACTTTAGTACTTTATGTCTCTATTCTACTTTTTTTTAAACGTATATTTAATTGATAGTGCGCGTAAAGAACAAAAGCAAATTAAGGAGAATTCTCGTGTTTATGTTTATGTTATGTTGTTCCTTCGTTAATTTTCTGGGGTCCTGATCCTTTTGGCAATTTATTGTGGAAGCAATAGATGCTTCAAAATTTTAAAGCCTCATTTGGGAAGGGCCCTGTTCGCCTCAAATATGAGGAGTTAATATAACTCCTCCATTTTCATTTTCAGTCCACTCATTGATTCAGATTCATCAGTGTCAAAAACCCAAAAATACGAAGACGAGAAGTTGAACCAAAACATATTGTTCAAGGGTTGTAGTTTTTTTCCTTTTCTTTTTTTTTTTGTGGTAAATGTAGTTACATATTAGTTGCTGTAATTTACTCTCCATTATATCATCTCATACTCCTACTTTTTACCTCATTCCAGCTCAAAAACTATTGGAAAAAAAGAAAAGACTACTATAAGAAAAGAATTAAATGACTCAAACTTGGTCAGGACCTTGGCGAGTAGGCATGGCGGGCTTGGCTAACCACGTAGGATTGTAATCTCCGGGCATAATCACAACAAATTTTGGTTCCATCTCAGGTCTCAATACCTGTACTGACTTCGTCGACGACTTCTCTTGACGACCGTCGTCAGAATCATTAACGTTGTTGGAAGATGACGATGATTCTTCCGTCGACGACGAACGTTTCTTATAAGAACAAGCCAATATTAACAATGCTAACGCTATTAATCCCATCATAACTGCTAACCCACCAAAGAGGTACGGAACTGGGGAATTCCATCTGTGAAAACTCGAGTCTCCTGCTGTAGAAGTTGTATTACGTGATGGTTTCATCATCATTATCATAGTTGTCATCTTCTTAATATTTTCTCTCTCTCTCGAGAGAGATCAGTTAATCTGAGAAATTGATTGCTCTGTTATATATGTTTGTATTTATAGAGCACGAAAAAGGAATACTCCCTCCGCTTCAGTTTAGTTTACGTGAACTTATTTACTTTTTGGTATGTTCCAATAAAAGAAAATTAGCCCATTTTACATTTGAAAACAATGTAGCATAAATTTCATATTCTATGCTTAGCCAGAAATTTTTATAATTACAGAAATACTTTGAGTCCCTTTCTAACATGTTTAGGGCCATAAATTTCAAAAGTCTTTTACTTTTTATTAATTTTGTGTCCAGTCAAACATGTTTAGTATTGGTTCTAACAGTCGATGGATAAGATTGGACTAGAAAATGGTACTCGTATAATTGAGTTACAGAAATATCCCAGCAAAAAACCATTCGCTACTCAAAAGAAGGAAAAAAGTTGTGGGATTCTTTCTTGCGCTTTACTGTATTCCTTGCTGATCTATGCACTCAAATTTCGCCGGTGCATCACTTTTCAAGTCTTGTCATACTATTTTTTATTTCTTGAATTTCCATATTTATCCTCCACCATTATTCTTGTGTATATTTTTTTTAAACATGACTAATATATGCTAATTACGAATTTTCTTAATCCTCTTATATATCGAGTTGATTGATGTAAATTAAGTTTAAATTGTTAGAGAGAGAACAACATTTTCTTTTATTTTGTTTTAAGTTGGCAACACTTGTTTCCAATAATCTACCATTCAATTGAAATACCTAAGACTTACTGTATTTTAATAAGTGTACGTACCTAAGAGTTTTCTCGTGTCATCCAATGCTTTATCTCACACTAAGAATGCTAACAATCATTCATATAGTCTCACTATCCTCTAATAAGAAATAAGAAATTAAAATACAGAAAGCTTATTTTTCTTAGATAAGCTCTTCAGTCTCTTTCCAAATTTCCCTTTTTCTATTTTAATGTAAAAAGCTACTTAAAGGTAATTTGGATTAGACTGTAATGACGTTCTATATCTCTTTTAGGTCGCAAATCATTCATCTAGTGTCTCTATCGTCTAATTAATCTATGATATATGTTCACCTAACTTTCAGCTAATTAATTTGATGTCATTTCCATAGAAGACCTCCTCGGATGATCCAAACAACTGGAGGAGAAAACATTGGCCGGATCAAGACATCCCATAATCTTCTTTTTTTTTTTTTTTTTTTTAAAACTTTTTACTGCCTGAAACTCATTAATTCGTCTAATTCAAATTCAAAGCCGTGTAGTCCCACCACGATGATAGGCTATAATTACGTATTTTAATCGCTTATTACATTCTAATTTACTGCACTTTAGTTGAGTTTGAGCTTTAATCGCTAGTGTTTTGCACTAATTGAGTATTTTATGTCTTGTAGGAGTGATTCCGAGCTATGTAGATGTTATGAAGTGAATTCAAGTGATTTAGAGCTTTGAAGTTTGAGTAAAATCCCAAGGAATTAAGCCGGGATCGTGCTCGGGGATCAACGGATGAAAGTTTAGAACGAACGTAGAATCGAGCAAGCATATTGCGCACTGTCTAGCAAAATGCAAATAACTTTTCAACCAGAACTCCATTTGGGCTTCACAATATATGGTTGTAAAGCTAATTCAAAGTGCTACAACTTTCATGTTTTACTTTTCTCAAACTCCCAACATAACACGGTGAAAAGTGTGCGGAAAGTGCACAACCGCGCACTGCCCGCACATATGGGGCAGAAAGTGTGAAAAGTGGGCGGCCAAGCGTGCGGCTGCGCACGTCTTGTCCGGAAAAAGTGTCCTTTTTTTTGCGTAGGAGAATGTATAATTGTTTGGGCCCGACCTTACTTGGTATATATACATGGAAATGAATTTTGAGGACTTTTCACACACTTTGAACCTAAGGAGGCAAGAACACACTAGGAGCAAGGTGGGGAATTCTTCTACGAGTTTTTCACTTCCTTCTTCCTATTTCCATAATTAGTTATGAATTCTAGTATTGTAGTTATGCATACTATTATGAATAGCTAATTTGTTATTTAGGATTTTGATGGAACCTATTGGAGGATGATTTTCCTGTTACGTTAATTAGATTTGCTGTAGCTTTTTCTCTATTTGTTCAACTACCTTTATATTGTGGTTGGTTGAAGAGCTCTCAATCGACTGTGCCTATTTAGTGTATATTACTCTGGAGATATTGCATATCTAGGTAGTTGTTGAACAACATTACTCCTAACGTATATGAGGGATCAATACAGAGGGTTTAAAGGACAGATTAGGAATAACGAAACCTTGGTGCGATCCGAGTAAGCCGTACTTAATGTCAGCTAGCGTAATTTGGGAGAATATGTCTAGTAAATTGTGGGAGTTACTCAGGAGAGAATTACGACACTCAGAGCGCTCATGATCAATAGAGAAAACTTAGGCAAATTTACAGGAAACGTATCGGAAAAGATTTCGACAATTGGGAAAATCATACTATAGACCTCCTTAGTCTTGTCGCAAATTTCAACCTTGTTATTTGTTAATTTTACTGCTTTATAATAGTTGTTAGTTAATTAGTTAGAAATGAATATTACAATCTCTATAATTAGGAAATTGTTTGGACTTGTGTTTCTTAGCAATATTGAACAACTGTAGCTAAGATTTAGTTCTCTGTGGATTCGACTCCGGACTCGTAAACCGGAGTATATTTGCAACGACCGCTTAGTCCTTTTTATAAGACATAGTTGGGCGTGATCACACCACATAAGTAAAAAAGTCTTTATTATTTATTTTCATGACTTGAACTCGAGACCTCCACGTGATAATTCTTTTTGGATTTATTTTCCAACTATATGTTTGTCTTATGGGGATGAAATTTGAAAGGGCCTATGCGTAATTTACTGGTATGAAAATTAACAAGACTAAGAATGTATGAATATTTGAAATTGAGTGCGGGTTTATTCTGAAATGGGCCTAGGGGCCCGCTAAACGTGTGCTTTCGGGTTAAGAATCCAATTCAGTTCATGAATTTTAAGCTAATAAATCAGTTATTTATGGAAAGGAAAAGAAGTCTTTAACAGAAAAGTTATGGATAAATCCAGGTTCATTGAGGAATAAGATGACTTTCTTTTAACCTAATTCATGTTTTATAAAAAGGTAAACAGTCTCTTAATAGCTAAGTAATACTTAATCTCACGTAATTTTTGTGATTAGATCTGGCAAGATGGTTAAAAAGTAATAGTTAACCACCCAACCCAACTCATTAAAAATGGGTTGGATAACTGAATTTTTTAAACCGGGTCCAATATGGGTAATTACCCATATTATTTATTAGAAAAATGAGTAACCAAATGGATAAAATATGAATAATACAGGGTGTGTTTTTGGTTGGCTTAAACTTTTTGGAAAACATTTTCCAAAACTCCTTCTCAACTTTCCACACCCTATTCCTTACTCTCACACCCCCCCCCCCCC
>ML256742.1:2991-74811 GCA_005239495.1 Nicotiana undulata
GAGCCAAACTGGAACACACCGTCAATATCTGAGCCAGGGTCTCCTAAAGACCCGGAATAACAATAGGCACTGCCGGTGCCTGAGCCTATTCCGCTGGAGATCCATCAACTGGAACCTGATCCTGTACGATAGGGGGATCCTGTGGTACCACCCCGGCTGCTTCCTGAACTGGTCCCCTACCTCTACCTCGGCCTCGACTCCTTGTGGGTCTGGCTGGTGCCTGGTCACCCTGATCAGTATTGCGTGTCCTCACCATCTGTGAGAGAATGAAACAACGTAAGTTTAGATTTCAAGAATCAATAGATTGGCACGAAAGAGTTCAAGAAAATAGATATGTTTCCTAATAGTTCTGCAGACTCTCGAAGATAAGTACAGATGTCTCCGTACCGATCCGCAAGACTCTACTAAACCTGCTCATGACCGTAGAGTCCTACGTTACCTAGTCCTCTGATACCAACTTGTCACGACCCCAAATCCTAACAGGCCGTGATGGCGCCTATCGTGGAACTAGGCTAGACAACCATCACCTTACTACACGTTAATTCACTCATAACAGTTCACAATTTAATAATAAGCATGCAACCATAGCAGAAATAATATAAATAAGTCTTAGCGTCCCCATAATATTCTAAACAACCTCCCAAGAACTGGAGTCAATAGTCCTGAGCATCTAAGAATAAATAAATCTATCTCTGATAAAACTATAATATACGTCTCTGAATTAAATACTAAAGCTAAATAGGGAAGGGAAATGGAGAAGTTGTGGACGCTAGACAGCTACCTTGAAATCCCGTGAAATGCTGTTATCAAACCTGCGCCAGCTACTGCTGCGAGCTAGTACCTGGATCTGTGCACGGAGGCACAGGGAGTCTTTATGAGTACGCCAACTCAGTAGTAATGAAAATAAATCACAGTCTGAGTAATATAAACACACAGTACGGATACAAATTCCACAAAACCAGTAAAACACCAAGTCACCATGTAGTATTCATCAATTATAAGTTCGAAATCAGTTTTCAGAAATCCCTTGAAAACAAGTGCAATATCAGTATATCTCAATAAAATTCTCAGTAAAACCAGTTTGAAAACTAAGTAAATCATAGTTTGAAAACTCAGTAAAAATCTTCATAAAACTGCCCCTTGGGCCATAATCATTTCTCATCACAATATCTTTCAGTATTATCCCATCAGGCAACCTCACAATCACTCTTCCCATCAGGCAACCTCACCATCACTCTGCCCATCAGGCAACCTCACCATCACTCTGCCCATCAAGCATTCTCACAATCACTCTGCCCAACAGGCATCCTCACCATCACTCATCATAAGCCCCGCGGGCATCACTCAATCGGTACCGGCGCTCACTGGGGGTGTGTTACAGACTCCGGAGGGGCTCCTACAGCCCAAGCGATAATAAGCCACAGCATGGCATAAATCACACACAATATAGGCCCGCAACGTGACTCATATCATATCGTCCTCACAATATAGGCCAGCAGCCTCACTCAGTCAGACACTCTCAATTTTCCCCTCAGGCCATAATACACCAGGTTCTCGACCCAAAAACAGTGTTTCATTTTTAAGAAGTAGTATCAAGATACTCTGAGTTTCAAAATAATTTCATAGAAAAGACTAAGTGAAAATTCATAACATATCAGTGAGAAAAATAGTAAAACATAACCCCCGAAGGGTAAACAAGTCGGCACTAGGCCCTAAACACGGCTTACTGCCCAAAACATATTATAATGAATAAATACTAATTAAGCAAAGGCTTAAAAATCGGTTTCTCAACTCAATAGTCGCCTAAGTAGGAAAGATGTTTCCAAAGTTTCCACCTTTTCATTTCAAAACCCGTGAAATAGTGCATAGTCGGGGGTTTCATACCCTCGGGACAGGATTTAAAGACATTACTTACCTCAAAACTAGCCCAAAAACTATTCCGCAATGCGCTTGCCTCTAGAATCAACCTCCGAAGGCTCCAAATCTACCAAGTTCAGATTTTTATCATCAATATATGCTTAAGGAATAAATTCCAATTGAAAAATATCGAATTTAGCTCAAAATCCGAATTCGGTAAAAACCCGACCCCCCGACCCGTGTCCCGAAACCCAAAATTTTTTATAGAAAGGTGTTCTTCATCTTCCCACGAGTCCGTACATATAAAGAACACCAAAATCAGAGTACGTTGGACCTCTCAAATCGACCCTTCAAGGTCCCATAATCTCATGCCCCAAAATCCTATTTTTCTACTGTTTTCCATGAATTAAAGGCTGAGATTATGGTATTTAATCACCCATAAACGAGTTTTAATAATCAAATTACTTACCTCTATGATAACCAATGATTTTCTCCTTCAAAATTCGTCCAAAAAGCTCCATGTCCGTACACCAATGGTGAAATAAGGGTTTAAGTCGCGGAGGGTTTAATTATATATTTTTGCCCAGGTATTTCCGCGCCTGTGGCCAAATTACTCGCGCCTGCGGCTTCGCACATGCGATTCTCCTTCCGCGCCTGCGATCTCTACAGGTCTCCCTGACTTCCGCACCTGCGACTCGACCTCCGCACCAGCGACCTCGCGGGTGCGACCATCCTCTCGCACCTCCGGAAACTCTCCAGCCCCGCCAAGTCTCGCACCTGCGGCTCCCTACTCGCCCTTGCGAGATCGCACCTGCGGTTCTCCACCGCACCTGTGATCCCGCACCTGTGATCCCGCACCTGCGATCCCGCACCTGCTGTAAAATTTCCGCATGTGCGGAAATCTCTGTGATTCCACACCAGCAGCTTTTTGCTGCAATTTCCAACTTCCGAAGTTCCCGTTAACCATACGAAATCAATCCCGAGCCCCTAGGGACCCCAACCAAACTTACCAACATATCCCATAACATCATTCAAACTTAGTTTCACTCTCAAAACACTAAAACTAACATCAAAACACCAAATTTACATCGGATTCAAGCCTATGAACTTTGAAATTTCTAAAATTCACCAATGATGCCAAAACTATCCAAATCAACTCCGTTTGACATTAAATGTTGCAGACAAGTCCAAAATGACATTATGAACTTGTTCCAACTGTCGGAATTCCATTCCAACCCCAATAGCCTATTTTCCACTACCGTCCGGAATCGCCAAAAACTAACTTCCGCCAATTCAAGCCTAATTCTACACCGGACATCACAAAATTATTATGAACACACTCCTAAGTCCCAAATCACCTAACGAAGCTATCCGAGCCATAAAATCCACATTCCGAGGTCGTTTACTAATAAGTCAACTCTTAGTTGACTTTTCCCATTTTAAGGCTATTCTTAAGGACTAAGTGCCTGAATTCTCATTTAACCATTCCGATTCCAAGCCTATCAACTNAACGCACTCATCCAGCTGGATCTCCATATCATCTGTATGGGGAATGACCCCTCTCCTCACTGGTGCAAAAGTAGACTCCTACTATGGAAATTGTGATGTATGAGCTGCATGGGCAGGCTCTCCAATGAGTAGATCAAGGGGATGTCCCCCGTTGTCGTGAGCTTGGCTATTTCCTTCTTCAGCTCATCCTAGGTCTTCTTCATTTCATCTTGACTCTTCTTCCTCTTCTTCACTACCTTACCCAAGGACTTGATTTTTTTCCCGTGTGTGGCCAAGGACTCCAAGATATTCTTTTGGTTATCAACTAAGCTCCTCAAGGTCTCATGTTGGAGGCAACTAAATCTGGGCTGGGGTTGTCTGGGCTGCAACGATAGTGGATAGGTATGCTAGCTTTGAAGAAGCTACCTCCAGCTAGTTGCTGATACCAGCCAATGTCTGGGTCACCCTCAGAGAAGTCTGAGGGTATGTGGAAGAGGAGCGCACTGATGCAGGAATGGAGACAGATGGATCGGATGGAGGCTGTGGAATGGAAGTAGAGGACCCCTCAGCAGCAATAGAAGGCCCCACAATAGCAGTAGAAGGCTCAGAACCTGTGGGAGTTGAGGCTTTGCTCTTGGCTTTGTGGTTGTCCAGGCCCTTCAAACTATACCAGGAGAATGGCAATTTCGGCTTCACCTTCTGATCAAAGTCTCTTCCCTCAACTCTCTGATCTTGGTAGTACATAATGAGGAAGTTCGCGAAGCGATAGGAATGCTCATTCTTCTGTACTGTCCTGTTGATCACCCTCGCCTATTCCCCGCGTTGATCAGTAACCCTGCCATAATTTCCCCCACAATAAGAGCACGGGAAAGAGTCATGTCACTGTCATGCAAAGTGGGGTCTATCCTGCTACATACAAATGTAGCCCAACTCTTTCCCTCAAAGATCAATGTGTTTCTGTAGATTGTAGCTCCTGGTGTCATCCACGCCAGAGTGGTACCAGGGATAGCAATCACAGAGGCCAGTCACGGGCGAGCTAACTCACCTAACTCCACTTTCTCCAAGTAAAGGGTCTCATCTTCATGGTTGAAACCAGCATAATCATTGAGTGCCTCGCCATTGAAAAATATTTTCTTGTTCCGAACTTGGGTCAAGTATGTGCCCTTTTTTATGCGGACAACAATGGCGTAGAATTCTTTGACCACAAATTCATTGGCCTCTTGAACACCGCTGGTGAAGAATTTCCCGCCCATCCTCTCGTTGAATTGCCTTTTGACATTTGGGTTGTGGGATAGAAGGTCCTTCTAAATAAATGGTCTCTCCAAGACAAGTGACCTCTGAGGCCACCACTCTCTAAACTTCTGATAAGCTGGTTCGGAGACGAAACGGTCCTGCCAAACTATCGGATTACGGAACCTGGGTAACCCCCCTGTTTGTGTATCACCACCCCAGCCACCATATGGGGAATCATCATCACTGTCAAGATCAACTGGAGCAAGTGTGGTGGATGGAATTGTTTCACCTGGGGCCAGAGGAGGTGGAGTATCACTAGACAAACTCAAGCTATCTGAAGAGTCTGATGTTATAGGATCATTCACAAGATGCCGAGGATGAGACTGTGCCTTCGCTTGAGTTGGGCCACTATCCCCCTCCAAAATTTCCCATGAGGGAACATACTCACTTGATTTTGAGGGGTCTGGAGTGGGCCTCCAAAGTATTGTCTTGTTCCTGATTATCATTCTCGGACCGAGGGGTGATGTTGCTTGTTTACCCCTACCACGACCCCGAGGGGAATCTCCCCTTCCGGGTTGTTTTTCCGAGCCACCTCTTGATCGAACCATTGTCTGCAAACATATCAATGAAATATCATTAGTATATGGTATACAATTACCCAATAGATGCACACAGGTATATGTTGCAGAGAATCATATCAGATGCACACAGGCAAAACCGCTATCAGCGAAAAAGCGACCCCTGCAACGGAATGCCAACCGCTGTCAGTGGAAAGATGTCCACTGCAAAGTAAGGTAGGGATCAAACTACCCACTTGCAGAAGTTAGAAAAGCGCTGAGCGCAAAAAATTGAGCGCGACCGCGAAAGTCTCATCACTGTAGCGAAAAAACAAACGCGGACGCATAATTGCTTTGTCCATTCTCTGAACCTCAATTCCGCTATCCGCGGAAAAGTGACCGCTGCAGCGGAAGGCCAACCGCTGTCACCGGAATTTTGGCCACTACAGTGGAAAAGCCTGTTCAAAAATCAATTCAACTGAACAATCCGCTGACCGCTGATTTTTTGTCCGCTGCAGCGGAATTTAAACTTGACGTGCACTGACCACTTTTGCAAAGACTAGGGTTTATCAATCTTACAGAATTAGTCACTAATCAATTAAAATTGAACACCCCAGACCCTATTAGGCAACAAAAATTCACTACCAATTGATTATTACCACTTGGTGAAACATGCTTGTGAGTTAGGTCTATAATACCCCATCTAAAAAGGAAAAATTAAGAAGAAACAAACAAAAGAGTAAAAATCTACAAGTAGAATCACATAATTGAACATACCAAGAGTAATATTTGATTTAGGATGCAAACTTGTTAGATGGGTGAAGCTTAGATGCACAGTGAGAACTAGTATGAACAGTAAAAATAGGGTTGTGAAATGTTAAAGTGAGAAAAGGGTAAAAGTATGAGGTCCCTATCTATTTTTACTAAACCTTAGGACCCCACACCGCCTTACCTAGCACGGCAGTGGAATTTACCGCTGACCACTCTTTTTGTCTTTTGAAGCACTAATGCTGGAACAATTCCGCTGTCAACGGAATTTTGGACCTTGCAGCAGAATAAACTTCAAAGAGTAGGATTTTTGGGTTCCACCATTCCGCGTCAGCGGAACAAATCCGCCCCTACGTATTTGCAACCGTTGACAGCGGAATTTTGAACGCGGCAGCGGTTTTGTGCATCCTTAGCCCAATTTCCAGAATGTGTCCTGCACTGCATCAAACAAGTCTTACACAAATCTCACAAACAAGTTAGTTAAAGAAAATCTAATATAAGAAGAAGAAACGAAAAATAAAGAAAAATCACTTGGGTTGCCTCCCAAAAAGCGCCTGATTTAACATCGCGGCACGACGCAGGTTACCATGATCAATTTAAATTCAACAAAGCCACCACGTGGATATCCTCAAACTTCTCCAAATAGTGCTTGACATGATTCCCATTTAACCAAAAGATTTCACCATTTTTGTTCTTTAGATCAAGGGCACCAAAATGTGTGACCAACACCACCTCAAAGGGACCACTCCATTTGGATTTGAGCTTGCCCGAAAAGAGACGCAACCGGGAGTTGAAGAATAGTACCAAATCGCCCACTTTGAATTCCCTGTTCTTAGCATACTTGTCGTGCAAATATTTCATTTTCTCCTTATACAATGAAGAGCTTGAATAAGCATGAAACCTAAATTCGTCAAGCTCATTGAGGTGATCAACACGGAGATTTGTTGTAGTGTCCCAATCAAGATTCAACCTCTTCAAGGCCCATAATTCCTTGTACTCCAGCTCAACCATCAAGTGTCACACTTTACCATACACCAACCGGTACGGGACATACCGATCGGAGTTTTGAATGCAGTCCTATAAGCCAATAACGAGCCATCAAGCTTTCTTGACCAATCGGTCCTATTGGCATTCACAGTCTTGGACAAGATGTTCTTGATTTCCTGATTTGAAACTTCTACTTGCCCACTAGCTTGAGGATGGTATGAAGTGGAGACCTTGTGATTTACCCCATAGTTAGCAAGCAATATATCAAAAGCGCTATTACAAAAATGAGACCCCCCCGTCACTTATGATTGCCCGAGGTGTCCCAAACCGTGTGAAAATGTTCTTCTTGAGAAAATAAACTACACTCTGGGCTTCATTGTTGGGAAAAGCCACGGCCTTGACCCACTTTGAGACATAATAAACTACAAGAATGTCGGTATTGCCACACGAACTAACAAAAGGGCCCATGAAGTCTATGCCCCACACATCAAACACGTCAACTTCAAGGATCGTTATGAGGGGCATTTCATCCTTTTTTTATATGCCACCCGCTCTTTGACACTCGTCACATCTCTTCACGAATTCACTCGCATCTTTATACAAAGTTGGCCAATAAAACCCACAACTCAGAACTTTAGAAGTTGTCCTTGCCCCACCGTGATGCCCATCGTAAGGAGATGAATGACAAGAATCAAGGATGCTTATTTGTTCTCCCAGGCAACAGCGCCAAAAAGTGATCGAGGTCCTACCTATACCACTATAGAATGGCAAGGCAAGGTCGATGTAGCTTTTACCCGATAGGATCGGGATCGAAATCCACAGGGAGTTAGATGATTAGAGTTAAGTTCCTATTCGAATTAGCAGTGTGTATTGTTCTTAATTACTCTTCTAAACATGGGTTGTTTTGATTATATACTAGTTTTAATACTAAAGATTGCTACTATCAAGCTAGCTACAATATTTTTGTGAAGGTTTTATCAAGTTATAAAAGGCACTAGGGATGCAACTTACACCTAGGCGAGTACCTAAAAGGATCTATAATCTAGGATAAACTTGTTGGTTATGGGTTTGTGATATAACCTCACACTCAATTACTCACCCTATACCTCTCGGTAGTTTGGGTGACTTTGCCTGAATTGGCTTTCTCAAGCCTAATTGGGTGTTTCAACAAAGCAAGTGAAATTGGCTCAAGTCGGGTATTACTATCTCCAATTTCTACCCTTTAATTGGGGCTATCAATCTCTTGAATTCACCCCAATTCCTTGTTAGCCTATTTTACCTAGACTTGGGTCATCTTTCTCAAGAACATCCCTAATCAAAAAGGCATGAATCAGCGTTTGCAACAACTAATACAATAAATTAAGCTTGAAACAGACTAAATATCACAGACCCAATAACAAGTAAACCCTAATATTAAAGACCCATTCGATACCCACACTAGGGGTTGGTCACAACCCTAGCTAATGGATCTAGCTACTCATATTCATGGAAAAAATCAAAATGGTAGATGAAATTAAAGCCATAATTGTCAAATACAAAGATAAAATCTAAGATTAAGAGTGAAATCTATTCTAGAGTTACTCAAAAAGGTAAAAGGCTGCTATCCATAAGCTCCCTAAAATATCTGATACCCTAAAAATGAGAAAAGAAACTATTTATACACGGCTAAAAATGCTGGACAAAAATGCCCCTGTGGAGGTTCCGTTGTCAGCGGAAAACCAAGCACCCCACCGGAACAGCTTCCGCAGTCGCGCAATTATGAGCGCGGACCGCTCTTCTTCAACTGGCGCTTCTCTGAACCGTATTTCCGCTCCCAGCGAAATTGGATGCGCGGCAGCGGAATTTAAACGCTGACCGCGCTCTTTTGAAGGACCACTTTTGACAACTCTCTAACCTTGGCATTCTGCTATCAGCGAATTTCCCACCGCGGTCGTGCTTTAGGTTTCACGGCCGCGCAATTATTGCGCTGTCAGTGGACTCAATTAGGCCAAAATGCATCTCTCTACATCTAATTTCGCGGCCACTCTCACAATTCTTCCCCGGCGGAATCTCTTTCGCTGCAGCGTTAAAATAACGTTGTTAGAGCTTCTGTTGAGTCCCTAACCTGTGCAAGTTTGGCTCCTGTTTAAGTTAGTTTTGGCCTCTTTGCCTCAATTTAATCCAAAACCATCAAATAAGCACCTTGTATTAGTTTTCGGGAGTACCTTAATGCATTTTTGCCCCAAAACCTAAGCAAAAGAGAGTAAATAGTAGATAAAAATCCCTAGTTATCACTTGATAAGGGCTTCATTCGTCCTAGTGTGTCACATTGGGGTGCTCTGATCTTTGTTGTGAATAAGAAGGATGGTTCTACGCGTATGTGCATTAGTTATCGCTAGTTGAACAAAGTTACATTGAAGAACAGGTATCCATTGCCTCGTATTGATGACATATTTGATCAGCTACAGGGTGTCAGGGTGTTTTCCAAGATTGAATAACATTCAGGCTATCATCATTTGAAGATTCAGGAGAATCCCGAAGACTGCTTTCAGGACTCAGTATGGTCACAATGACTTCCTTATGATGTCATTTAGGCTGACCAATGCCCCAACATCATTTATGCATTTGATGCACATTGTATTTTGGCCCTATCTTGACTCGTTCGTCATTGTGTTTATTGACGACACTCTGGTGTATTCTCGAACTCAAGAGGATCATGAGCAGCACCTGAAGACTATGCTTCAGACCTTGAGAGCAAAGAAGCTATATACAAAATTTTCAAAATGTGAGTTTTGGCTAGACTTAGTGGCATTCTTGGGTCATGTAGTGTCGAGTGATGGGATCAAGGTGGATCGGAAGAAGGTGGAAGCAGTGCAGAGTTGGCCAAAACCATCCTCAACTAGGGAGATCCGGAGTTTTCTTGGTTTGGCGGGGTATTACCTTTCGGTTTGTAGAGGGTTTCTCATTTATTGAGTACTTATGACCAAGCTGACCCAAAAGGGTGCTCCGTTTAGGTGGACAGAGGAGTGTGAGGAGAGCTTTTACAAGCTCAAGACAGCTTTGACTACAACCCCAGGATTGGTATTTCCTATAGGTTCGGGGTCTTATACTGTACATTATGATGCGCCGTAGATTGGTCTCAGCACTGTGTTGATGTTGGACGGAAGAGTGATTGCCTATGCATCCAGACAGGTAAAGGTGCATGAAAAGAACTATCCTATCTACTACCTTGAGTTAGCACCAATTGTTCATGCCTTGAAGAATTGGCGGCTTCATTTGTAACGTGTCCCTTGTGAGATCCACATCGATCACCGGAGTTTGCAGAATCTGTTCAAACAGAAGGATCTTAACTTGCGACAGAGGAGGTGGTTGGAGCTACTTAAGGATTATGATATCACCATTTTGTACCATTCTGGGAAGGCCAATGTGGTGGCCTATGCTTTGAGTCGCAGGGTAGAGAGTTTGTGGAGCATATCTACCAGCAGTAGAGAGGCCATGGGCATTGGATGTTCAGGCCTTAGCCAATCAGTTTGTTAGATTGGATATTTCTGAGCCGAGTTGAGTGTTGGCTTGTGTGGTCTCTCGGTCTTCTCTTTATGATCGTATCAGGGAGAGTCAGTATGATGACCCCAATCAACTTGTCCTTAGGGACACAATTCAGCACGGTGATGCTAAGGAGGTCACTATTGGGGATGATGGTGCATTGAGGATACATGACATGTTGTGTGTGGCCAATGTAGATAGTTTGCGTGAGTTGATTGTGTGCCCAATGTAGATGGTTTGCGTGAGTTGATTCTCCAAGAGGCTCACTGTTGCGGTACTCCATTCATCCGGGTGTCGCAAAGATGTATCAAGACTTGAGGAAGCATTATTGGTGGAGGACAATGAAGAAGGACATAGTGGAATATGTAACTCGGTGCCTAAATTGCCAATAGGTGAAGTATGACCATTAGCGGCCAGGTGGATTGCTTCAGAAGTTAGAGATCCTAGAGTGGAATTAGGAGCGAATCACTATGGATTTTGTTGTTGGACTTCCACGGACTCAGCGAAAGTTTGATGCAGTTTGGGTGTATGTGGATAGGTTGACCGAGTCAGCTCATTTCATCCCTGTGATGACTACCTACCCTTCTGAGCAGCTGGCTCGAGTTTATATCCGTGAGATCTTCAGGCTTCATGGTATACCGGTATCTATCATCTCTGACTGGGGTACATAGTTCACATCGTGATTCTGGAGGGCCGTACAACATGAGTTAGGTACTCGGATTGAGTTGAGCACAGCATTTCACCCTCAGATGGACGGACAGTCCGATCGCATTATTCAGATACTAGAGGATATGTTACGTGCGTGTGTGATGGAGTTTGAAGGTTTTTGGGATCCGTTCTTTCCATTTGCGGATTTTGCCTACAACAACAATTATCTGTCGAGCATTTAGATGGCACCGTATGAGGCTCTGTATGGTAGGTTGTGTCAGTCTCCAATGGGTTGGTTTGATCCGGGCGAGTCTAGGCTATTGGGTACAGACTTAGTTAAGGATACTCTGGAAAAGGTTAAGGTGATTCAGGATTGACTTCGCACAGCCCATCCCAGACAGAATAGTTATGAAGATCGGATGGTTCGTGATGTTTCATTCATGGGTGGAGAGCAGGTCCTGCTCCGGGTGTCACCCATGAAGGGTGTTATGAGGTTCGGAAAGAAGGGAAAGCTGAGCCCAACGTTTATCGGCCCATTCGAGTTGTTGCGGCGAGTTGGCAAGGTTGCTTATGAGTTTTTTTTTGCCTCCCAGTCTAGGAGGCGTTTATCTAGTATTCCATGTTTCTATGCTCCGAAAGTATCACATCGATCCGTCTCATGGGTTGGATTTCAGCTCAGTCCACTTGAACAAGGATTTATCTTATGTCGAGGAACTGGTGGCTATTTTGGACAGGCAGGTTCAAAAGCTGAGGTCAAAGAACATTGCTTCAGTGAAGGTTCAGCGGAGGGGTCAACCGGTCGAGGAGGCGACTTGGGAGATCGAGCATGATATGCGCAACCTTTATCCTCATCATTTCACCACTTTAGGTATGTCTCTATACACGTTCGAGGACGAATGATTGTTTTAAGAGGGGGAGGATGTAATGACCCAACCGATCATTTTGAGAGTATTAGCCCCGATACCCTATTTATTACTTCCCCTGTATCTTTTTTTGCTTCTGTGGCTTGCCATGAGGTTTTTCTTGTGGGTCCAAAGTGATTTGGGACACTTAGTCCCTAAAACAGAAGCTTAAGTTCAAGGATTTTGACCGTAGTTGGAACTGTGTGAAGACGACTCCGGTGGAGTTTCGTCGGTTTCGTTCGCTCTATTTAGTGATTTTGGACTTAGGAGTATGCCCGAATTTTGATTTGGAGGCCCGTAGCTGAGGCTTGTAATGGCGAAAGTTTAATATTTGGGAAGTTTGACCGTAAGTGGACTTTTTGATATTGGGGTCAAATTCTGATTCCGGAAGTTGGAATAGTTCCGCAAAGTTGAATATGACTTGTGTGCAAAATTTGAGGTCAATCGGATGTGATTTGATAGGTTTCGAGATCGGTTGTAGAAGTTTTAAGTTTCAAAGTTTATTAAGTTTGAATTAGAGTGTGATTCATATTTTTGTTGTTGTTTGATATTACTTGAGGGCTCGACTGAATTCGTATGGTGTCTTAGGACTTGTTGGTATGCTTGGTTGAGGTAGCGGGGGTCTCGGGTGGATTTCGGGTGGTTAACGGACTAGTTTGGACTTGTTGGAATGGCAGGAATTCTGGTGCCTTCAGTTGCTGGTTTTCCTCTTATGTGATCACGGAAGAGGGTACGCGATCGCGTAAACTTATCTAGAGGCAGTGGCATTTTACCCTACGCGTTCGCGAGTTAGGGTCCGCGATCGCAAAATTTTGTCAGGTTGTGCATCGCGAACACGTGGGCTAGGCCGTGTTCGCGAAGAAGAAGTGAAGCGGCAGTGGAGTTCAAGTTTTGTTCTTCGTGGTCGCGTGAGGTGACGCATTCGCATAGCTTGTTTATTTAAGCCGTTGTAGTTTTCTTATACGCGATCGTGTGGGAATTTCGGCTATCGTGTAGTGTGAGCACCTAGGCAGACTATAACATTTCAAACCGAGGGTTGAGACATTTTTACCAAAACTTGAGATAGAGAGCTCGGATTTGGACGAAATTTTGAGGGATTTTCAGAGGCATCGATTGGGTAATGATTCTTCACTTGTTTTTTGTTATATTCCACTAATCTATTTAATTTCGAATCTAGGTTGAGAAAATTGGTAAAAAAAAAATTGGAAAAGTTCTTCTACCAAATTTTTGGTTTTTGATTGAGATTTTGACATCGGATTTGAGTAATTTTTGTACAAGTGAACTCGTGGTTGAACAAGTGTTCGTATTTTATGAATTTTACCCAATTCCGAGACATGGGCGCGGGTCGACGAATTTCTAATTCTTGCTAAAGTCTTTATTTCATTAGTGAGATTAGTTTCTTATAGTTATATTTATGGTATATAATTATTTTTTGGCTAGATTTGGGTCATTGGGGTCGGACAATCGAGGAAGGGCATTCGTATTGATTGATTGAGCTTGGTTCGAAGTAAGTGTCTTGCCTAACCTTGTGTAGGGAAAATCCCCTTAGGATTTGGTACTGTTGTGATACTTCTATGATATGTGAGCGCCATGTACGCGAGGTGACAAGTGCGTACACGGGCTAATTATTGTAAACTTCGATTTTAGTGAGTAGTAACCTGTTACATCTTAATTGAGACTTACCAACATGTGTAGTTATCCTGTTTTAGCCTAATATCGCATGTCTACGTGTCTTAAATGCTTATTTGAAATCTGTGCAGCATGCTTAGTTGATATCCTATTTTTCCTTGACTTGTATCAGTCTTATCTGTAAAATTCTTGTTGTTTATTATTGTATTCATCGATTTCGATTCTTAGAATCTGGTGTATAGAGATATTTAGTTCTTCTTCTATCGCTTGTGACTTATGATTACCGGATTTTTGGGAATACTGTGTAAACTCGAGTGATGTGTTACTTGTACATGCCGAATGACATTTTATCATTTTATAGTTATCTGTTGTAGTCTAGTTGTTAAATTTTGTTTTCATTTATGTTATTCCACAATTTGGTAGGCTTTCCTAGTCGTAGAGACTAGGTGCCGTCACGACGTCTTACGAAGGGAGATTTGGTTCGTGAGAAAAGGCATGTTCGGCCATAATGAGTTGAGACTCAAACCCAACTCTTATAATCATGGTGCACCAGGACTTATACTTATTCTCATAGTTCGCTGGGACTTGAACCCACCGTCTTACCCTTAACGAATGTCATTATAGACCAAAATGCACTATAACTCACCCTTGAACCTTTAAAAAGTATTACCACTTTGATTGGTCCATAATAAAGTAGATGTAGATCTCTACCCTTTCTTGTGCCCTAATACTCTTGATTTTATTTACAATCATGTAAGTATGTAGTAATCTACATGAAGTAGATTAATATTAATAAGAATATGCAACAGCTATATAACATATGAATTTCACGAATGAAATAAAGTTCCTTGGTTGCTTACTTATAAAGAATAAACTTTGATCATAGTCAAATGTATACAACAAGAAGAATTGAATATGTGCTGGTAAACTCTTATTTCTAAGATTGACTTGAGTATAAATGAGCATAACTCAATCCCAATCAATACTTTCATTTTTATTTTGTCAGTTCTCTCCTTCTTAGGCATTCATTACCCTTTAAAGCCCTGTTAGTAAGAGGTTTACTTAAAGATACTTGCAACATATCTTAAGCTTGAAATTATAACCAAAGAGAAAAATTCTTCATGTATTTTCGTTAATTATTTCTAGTGAATTTTTTGTTTAGAAAGCTAAAATATAGCTAAATTTTAACCACAATATATATTATTAAAAATAGATATATGTAATTCAAACTATAAAAAAAACATGCGATATCGTTTTATAAGGTGTCTTGGCAAGAACTTATAAACAACTATCAATATTAATTTACTTGCCAACAAGAGAGATGAACAATAACTTACCGAAAGGTTTCTGAACAGATTGACAATTCATGCGATGACAACGGCCATAGGCATCAACTAGCAAAAGCACAGTATCTACTTACCTTGCCGCCAAATTGGTATTGGCCGATGCCATGGAAGTCAAAGAGCACCTACCACATAATCTTTGATAGAAGATTATGAAAATGAGCCACTCATGCTGATAACGTGTTAAGAAATTTAGCTCGAACTAATAATATAATACAAGGAAAAACGAGAGATATAGATAGAAAGATATGAGAGGTTTTTATTCTTCGACGTATTCAAGTGTGAACAATATGATACCCAAACCCTCTATTTATAGGATGATATTTAAGTAATACAAAGGAATACCATGAACATGGTATTAACTATTGAGATCATGGGAGAAGATCATGGAGGTGTTGGAGTTACGACCATAATGGTAAGAAGTAGTGGGAGGTTAATGGAGAAGAGTAGTGGGTGTTACTTCCTTAGGAGTTATGGACAACCACCATAATCAATGGCGGATCTAGGATTTGAAGGTGGCGGAAGCCCTAATTTCTTTTAATATATACCTTGTAATGACTAATATGAAATTTTCAAGAAATGTTTATTCGATTTTTTTAGTTTATTTGGGTCAACTTAATAGGTATTTTAATTTGAAAATACAAATATTACTTCTCATATATTAAAAATAGACGTAATTCATATTTTAAATAAGGAATCATACATTTATTATAGCAACACAAGTAAAATCAACATTGTCACTAGTAAATTACATCTTTTTGAATATTAAAATAAATTTACACAAGTAAGATAACATCTTCAATAAAGGAATCATCAATAAGAATAAGATATATATAAAAATATCTTCAATAGATAAATTATACCCCACAAGTAAAGAATTAAATAAATTACAAGTTCTCAAAAATCAAAATCATAAATCTCATATTTTTTAAGCAATACTTACGAAATTTTTTTGTCATAATTTAAGAGTAAAGTGATTTAAATTATATATAATAACCATAGAATAACACAAATTTTTAGGATATAATAAAAAAAGATGAAAAAAATTTGATCTCAGTCGAAATTCCCATTAAGACTAATATTTTTCGGATATGAAAGAAGAAAACTCATAAATTTGAGATTAAGAGGAATGTTTATTTTATAAAATTTTATAATTCCGAGGTCTCATTTTTTAGTGTTCTTGTTAGAGAGCACATATAAATAATATAACAAAGAAAAAAAATATAAAAAATAATGAAACGATAATTAGAAAATTGGGAGGTAGTCGCAAAGGAGAATGACTGGGACAAAAAGAAATAAAAAGCACACGAAAAGAGAAAGTCAAATAAGATTCAAGATAATTTTTAACTTGAATTTTACAAACGAGAAAGGCTTTCAAAAGGATTTACCAGCCATGGCACCTTTATCTAATTTACGGATGCGGGTGGTAGGATCAGATATTTAACCTAATTTAAGAAAATTTTAATATATATATATATATATATATATATATATATATATATATATATATATATATATATATATATATATATATATATATATATATATATATATATGTATATATAAATTATCATCTTAGCAGGTGTCATGCCATCCCATTGTAAAGGGGTGGATCCACCCCCGACCATAATCAAGCATTTCATAACAGTCTCTACATTATTAATTGCTGCAATACTAATATATATATTGCAATATTTGCGTAACTTATTTCTTTTGCCAAATGACCTCTAAAGTTTAACTATATTTTTTTGTGATTTCTCACCCGATGTAATGTACTTTTATTGGAGCCCGACTATAAATCCGGGCCAGTATTTTCCTTCCTTCCACCTTCTTTGTCTTTTTTTCCCTTTAATTGTGTTGTTTGTGTTGGAGGGCTGAAATAAGTCAATACCTACCTTCTTGTTAGTGGCAATCGAACTCCCTCTATCCTCCAAATATGAGTTATCTTTACGCAGATATAACACCGAAAGTACATTTGTTTAGATTTGTAGGTTTTTACATAGAAAAGAAAAGAGAAGAGGATCTTATACTATATCTTCACTCACTTGACTGGGCAAATCCATTAGACTTAAGACCATTGGAATAGTCAAAAGTAAACATTTAGTATATATATCTAAATTTTATTATTGTACTTCATAAAGTCTCATTTCATGATCACAAAATGTATGTCAATTGAGCTTTGACAGAATTCATGGCAAGTAACCATGTTTCTGTTAGGCAGTGTATGGAATGATCGAGAACAAACCTTTTTTGGATGTATTACATCCAAGTCAGAGTACGTAAAATTACAGAAAAAAATGTTTAATTAAAAACTACTTTTACGTCTGGTTCATAGAGTTTCTTTTTTTTGTTTTATTTATTGAGAATTCCTTGTTCCTTTTGTGTGAATTTCCTTCCGTTATCCTTAGGACCACAGAAATAAGTAAATATTTAACTCATTTTTTTCGAATCTTAACCTCAAAATATATGTAAGAATGCTTTCTAGAAAAATCAGTAACAAGTGTAAGGTCAAAAAAAACTTTTCAAAGTATTCTCTTAGTGCGTCGTGGGTGGTGAACTGTGGTGGTCATAACCAATAAACCACCCAAGTGGTCCAACCAAGTAGAGGGTTATAATCCAAGCCGATTGGTATTTGAACTAAATAGTGTTAGTGTTGTGTTTGTTGTCTTTTCTTTCTTTGAGATTCTTTGGATAATATATTTAACACTTATGTTTATTAACTACTTATAATCATAGGTTTTCGTTCGAGCATAGAAATGAAGTCAGCTTTGGTGGAGAATAGTTTACCCCTAAGGTGGCACTATCACATGCGAATTCAGGCTAGTCGAGCCCTAAAAACGAATATCGTTGATCGAATAGGAAACAAAGAGGATTTTTTTCAATTTTAGCCCTATTTACATTTAATACACAAAAAAATATATAATTTTTGTATATAACATACAATATATATATTTAGAAAAAATATAAAAATATATACTTTCGACTTCTATTTTTGATAACAGCTATGCAATATTATTTTTCAAAAAAAAGAAATACTAATTCTCGCTTTTTACCTCTAAATCTTTGCCACAAAGAAAGAAGATCACGTTAAATTCTGCTCTCTCAATCATAATGTAAATATATATATGATTGGGGATTGTGATGTTACAATAAAAATAGTTACAATGTAAACTTAAAATAAGAAAATAAAAAAAGCAGAAAGTAAAGCCACATACAGCACATACTAGCTTTTATATCCTGAATGTCTTATCAATTTCCCGAGGGCCAATTCGAAGATCAGAAGCACAAAGTTATACTTCGAAGATTATGGTGCGATGAATAAAAATTAATTGATTTTAAATTAATAATTTCGAGTTTAAGTCTTGGGAATAAAAAAATCATAATAGGAATAAGGATGACTCTTTTAACGAGCGTTACGCGGTACAAATCTAACTCAATTGAATCTCCAAAGCGGATATTGAATATCTATTGGGAAAAGAAAAGTAGAACTACTCTCTCCGATTCAAAATAAGTGATTTTCTGGCTTTTTTTTTGTGGTCCAAAACAAGTGATTTTTTCAGATTTTAAGAATGAATTAATTATTTTTTTCCTATATTGCCCTTGGAGTAAATAGTGTTGGAGTATGTGTTAGGAGTATTTATGTGAGATAGTAAAGGTTAATATGATTAATTTATTGCTAATTAATATTAAAAGATAAATTTCTTAATCTGCGTTAAAACATAAAAAATAAAAAAAATGTCAACCGAAAGGAGTATAATTTAAGCATCAAAAAGCCCCTGGCTGCTTCAACTAGTATTGTCCTACTCTATGATGGAGACTTTCCTGCCCTTTATTGTTATGGTTTGCTGAAATTTTCAGATGCAGTGGCCAATGGTTTTCCATTGAATGATACGCGGAGGTTGTTTTCCTTTTTAGAAAGAAAAGCGATTGATTTCTTCTAAAAATAATACAAAATATAATTTCGCAAGTTTACTAATATCAAAATAATTTTATGACTTTACTATTGCAATAGATAATAAAGTTCAATAACCACGCAACAATAACTAAATATCGTAATCCATTACTCAAATGGTTACTCAACTATCTGAAATTTGATTACCTTTCAAAATTATTTTTTTCGTTTGTAACCGTAAAGTCAGTTAATTATGCATATAGCACTCACAAAGTCACTCAACTAGATTTCTCAAACTTTTGATTGCCAAATACATATATTACCCTCTAAATTATCAAACTTTTGTTTTCTTTATTTTTTTATTAACTTTTTAAAATTATAATTTTTTAAATTTATATTATGCATTTACCTATAGAAAAAAATATATTTATAAATTAAAATACAAAAATAATATTTAAGCATATATATTATTGGAACAATAAAATATTAAGAATATTAAAAAGAAATAGTTAGAACAATTTGTTCGTAATAATAATTTTGATATTAAAAACAAAAATTCAAAATTTATTTAACAATTTATAGTCAAAGAAAATAAAAATTATAAAATATATATTTCATAAACGTAATATAAAAATAATTATGTAAATTAAAGGTATTTTTTATAATATACATTATATATTATTAAAAATTATGCCCAATTATATTATTATTCCAACATTATATAAGCTAAAAAACTATTTTTCTATTTTTTATTTTATAAATAAGATATATTTTTCCTATAGGTAAGTCAATAGTGTAGATTTAGAAGAGAAAAAAATTATAATATTTTAAAAGTAAAAAAATAAAAATTAATAATTTTGTGAGTAAATTAGGTAGTTGACAATCAAAATCTGGTTGAGTGATCTTTTAGGTGTTATATACATAGTTAAATAATATTTCTACTATAAACAAAAAAGAACGACTTTACTAAATAATTTCAAATAATTAACTGATCATATTTAAGTAATGGACTCCCACATATCAATAGGCCATAACTTATTTCGTTGGCATGCCGTTGTTTCACAGTGACAACCTTTGTATCTATCATGTGTACAGTTTTCCGCGCTTTGTTTGACACCAATCATTATCATTTTTCTCATTATTTATAATTACAAGTAATATTATATTCTTAAACTTGACAAATAAGAGTATATATATTTACTATCTTGCCTCATTTCTTCGGTATATCTTAACTCAGACTTCCTCCATTTGAGTAGTTGTATGATTCAAGTTGTTTCTGTTACACATATTTGTCTTTTCTGTAATAATTACCTCCCTTTTTTTAATTTTAATAATTGAACTTTGTTTTGCTATCTTATATTATTTTTATTCATATGTTCCAATGTTTTTCAATTTTTGATGAAAATTAGAAAAGAAGAAAGCCACAAAACAAATGGCGCCAGCTTACAATATAAATGCATACTTGTTGCCCTTTACATCATGAATATTTTCTGATATGCAAAATTAGAGGTGTTTATGATTCGATTTGGATCGATTTTCTCTAAAAGGAAATTAAATCAAATAAGTCGTTTCTTTAAATATTGGAACCAAACCAAATCAATTAAGTCGATTTTTCATCAATTCGGTTTTATCAATTTTTGTCGGATTTTTTATTCTTTCGGTTATTTATCGATTTTTTCTTAAATATGACTATATGAGACATACACTGCCAAATACATATTCCGGCAACTACATTTTCAACATAACATTACCAAATCAATTGCTCTTTAACAAATCTATCATTTACCAAGATATGCTGAAGATAATTGAATCAAATGGTGATGAATAATTTAAGTACTCAATTAAAAATTGATTATTTTTATAAATTCTTGTACTTAGCAAAAGAAAACTACCAATCAAACTATAATATAAGGCTACAGAATTAGATTATTATAATAGCAAAGAACTAGACTAAGATACAAACGACTAATATGTACCATAAAATTATAGAAACTTTATGTAAAAATATACATATATATAGGTGTAACAATAATTTTAAATAGCTACTTCAATAGTCGGTTACTTGGTTTGTTTTTTTCGGTTATTTTTTTATTAAACCCAAAACCAAGCCAAATTTGATCAATTTTTAAAATTCAAAACCAAAACCAAACCTAAAAAGTATCGATTTTTTTGTTCGATTTGGTTCGATTTTTATGAACACCCCTATACAAAATTATAATGTGGAAAATAAAAATACTTCATCTTGATTATGTTAAGACTTCAATTGGTAATAACATAAAATTATTTGATACAAACTTTCGTTAATTCAATATAAACGTTAAGTGAGGATAAATGTTTATCTCACATTTCCCTGTTCCAGATCTCTAAACACCCAAAAAAATATTAGAAGTTGGGATATGCTGGTATTGACGTTAAAATATTGAAATTTGACAGAAACATGACACAGAAATATTAATACAATTAGAAACATACGTGGAGGTTGTTTAGGCAGTTGGCTTAGTCAGTTTTGGATAAAGACGTAGACTTGCTTATTATAATCCATATTCTACTATAGCAATGAATATCTTATTGAAGATGTCATTATGAAACCAAAACGATATATACAAAATGTCCATACTTTGAACTCTAACTCGTCGCAAATAACTGATATATTAATTTAAATTAAATAATTAGCCAAACATCTTTTAGTCAAGGTCGGATTTAGGCTCAAATTATATTGTACGTGGGCTTATAGTATTTCTATCAAACGAGATATTTTATTTATATATTTTCCTAGAATTAACCTAATAGTACATGCTTCAAAATCGATGAATGGTTCATTTAGTTTAATATTAAATTATTTGCCTAAAAAAAGAGGAATTAATTCCTACTAAATACATACTACTATTTTCTACTTATTTTATTGGTGTACACATATTTTGAAAATTCTAAATCTAATAAAGTTGATGTGGGCGTTGAAATCTTGAGGTGACCTAGCTAGAGGTACATACACAAATGACAAAACAAAGTCATACATTCTCCGGTTCACAATAAATAATTAGTTTATTTTTTTATTTTGGTTCAAAATAAGTATTTTTTATATAATTAAGAAAGAATTTAATTTGTTTTTACAAAATAACCCTTATGTATATATTCCTAACAAAAATTCTTACTCCTCATATTAAATAGTTAATTAAGGACAGTTTAATTATAATAGATATTTTTGTTTAAAATTTAATATTTTTTAATTAGCGTATTAAAAACAAACCGATCACTTATTAGGAATAAAAGATAGGGGGGGACAAAAAAGAATCGCATTAGACTACAAATTACGTCATATAAGGACCATTCAAGGAGAATATATTTTATATTATAATTCTTTTCATACTCATAATTTGAATTTGTATCCATCCAACAACAATCTCTTTGTGATAAGTAAAAAAGGAAGTCGAATTAATTGCTCTTTCCCTCGTGAAGGTGGAAAACAGTAGAGCTAAGGGATGGAAATGTAATAAATGTAAGAGGTTTGGGATGAATGGGACGTGCGCAGAAATAGGAAAAGACAGCTTCGAATAACGTAAGAAAAAGACCCAATCATAGAATAAAGAGGCACCCTCTTTTTTCGTGCAACATCAACTCCTCACTCACATGATTTTCCTCCTTTACTTTTTCCCTATTAAAATATTTTTTTATTTTAATATTTTAAAATAAAAGGCGATTTACTACTACTAGTAAGTATTGGATGGATTATTTTCTAAATTATAATTTACTTATCACTAAAACTCTCATACAATTAACATTTTATTAATTAAAACATCAAATGGTAAATTGGTAATTAAGGTGCAGTTGAAAAATAATAATTAACATTTTATCTTTTATAACGTTTAATATACCTAATGTTCTGTCGACCTGAGTCCAAAATAACTCGCAAGCCTGACAGTGGTACTACCTTACCTAGTTACCTTAGGTCATGAATTGCTGTAGAAATACTTTTGTATTCGTTTATTTACGTGTGTTTATATATACAAAATCTTTAAAAGAGTTTTAACTGCATATATAATTTAACTATATAGTTCAAGATTAAATAATCGGTTGCATTGGTTGACGTTTCACCCTCTGATCATAATATGTTGTTGGCACATGTGAATCCCCATAAACAGCCGCAATGCGTGCCATGCTCAACTATAGCCTGGCGGATTCAACTATAACCGGGTTTTAAAGTAATACTTTTGTTTATTCTAAAATTTAAATAATAATTAAATTTATATTTTGATTTTAAGGACATGTGATTTCACCCGATATCAATTAATAAATAAGAATATAAACGACAAGATTAAAATAGAAATGAAGCAAACCAGTGTGCAAATAGAGCTTCAGCCTCGAATTAAGGTACCCCAGATAATAACAATATAAGAACTTAAATTGTGGTTTTAAGGATATGATGATTACAAATGATTAGAACTCCTCTTTATATAGTGGAAGAATCTCAATTATGGTACATCTCTAATTACATAAGGGACTCGCATAAACAGCTAATTAACCGCTTCTAGATTGTTCCGCTTCGAGATTCACGGCACGATCTTCGGCCAATAGGATATCTCGCTCTTTCTGTTACTAAGTTATCCCCAATATTACTCGAAGCCCATCTCACTTGGCTTCGATTGATACTGACCTTGATCCCGAGAGAGACTCCGATCTCAAACTCAACGCCTCAGCTCTTCGAAGCAACATCCTAGTCTTGATCAAATAGTGAAATCGGGTAACCCATATTTCTACCGTATACAAATAGTCCCCTCATTTCTTGGATTATAATGGGTAGAAACGAATTGAGCCTTACATTTTTCTTTGATCTCGATAAACAATGATGTCCCCCCATGACATAAGCGATGGAAGTGACGTCAAACCGCCATCGTAAATCCATAAATAGGCATATTTTTTGTTGAATCAAATTTTACTTTCATCTTCATATGTTCTTCTAAGCTTTTATCTCTCTCAAGTTCTTCTCTCTCGTTACTCCTTAGGTCATCACCGCTAGTTTCAAACCACCAAACCTTACCTCCTTCCTCTTTCTTCAAACCCTATCATGGCGAAAACATCCAAAATGGTTCCAAAAAAGGAAAAAGCTTCATCTTGTTCTTCACGGCAGGTGATGTGCCATAGAATTTCGACACATTTAATACCAATTACTTACATTTTAGCCCATTTTAAATGCAATTATTTGTTAATTCTTATAAATTTTTGATGTTTTGTAGTACATGAGGCTTGAGGACCCAAAAATACGAAAAAGAAGTCAAAAAGCCACAAAAGATTAGAAAGAAGGCAAGAATGCGGCCGCACAACTACTATGCGGACTGCATAACTCACATGCGGACCGCAGAATGCATGGGGCAACCGCAAATTGAAGCAGTGCAGTTGGCTATATTAAGTGAAGATTATGCGGTCCATTATGCGACCGCATAACACGTTTGCGAGCCACATAATGGACCGCAGAATTCTAGTAGAGACAGCTATTAAAGTAATGCGATGGAAAAATGCGGTCGCATATCAAAAATGCGAACCGCATAACTATTCTGCGATGGGCATTTGGAACTGGGATCTGAAGATCTGCGATGGAATTGAAGAATATGCGGACCGCATACCTGTATTGCGACAGATATGCGGTCGCATAAGCTGTCTG
Source organism: Nicotiana undulata (assembly GCA_005239495.1). NCBI lineage: Eukaryota > Viridiplantae > Streptophyta > Magnoliopsida > Solanales > Solanaceae > Nicotiana > Nicotiana undulata. The sequence goes on from ML256742.1 coordinate 27,474, forward strand.
CTGGGGCAATCTTGTCCAAAATTGGCTCCGACTTTTAGCCCACTATAAATAGATTTATTAGGGGTTTTGTGAGTCATCTTGTCTGAAAAAGAGACTACAATACAAGGCATTGTATAGTCCATCTTTTGGAAGCTTTAGAAGGAAGAATCCTGCACTTTTGTAAGCATTATGACATTGATATTATTATCCTTTTGTATTTTAGCATGAGTGGCTAGTTTTAAATACTAAGGTTGTGGACCCTAAATGGGTGTAATGTTAATGGGTGATTACCATTGAATATATATATATATAATGGTTGGTTGATATTTATTCATTTCTCATTATTCATTTATTGTTGGTGGTTGCAAACATTAACAAGTGCCATTTTACTCTTTCTTTACTTGAAAAAGTGGGTTAGGATTTGGTAGAAGTGAATATCAAAAACTCAAGGCGTTAAACCTTGTTTAATAGAATCGCTTAGGAATAAGTGGGTTTTATTTGGCATAAATTGATTGTTCTTAATTGCAACTCTTTTATATTTGGAAAAATCATAAAGAGGAAATACTACCCAACTATTGGAAAATATTGGGTAGTCATTTAGAAATCATTTGCATATCAAAAGGACCTTCCATTAGAAATATATCATATTAACACCGATAGCATTACATTTCATTGAAGGGGACACAACCTTGGTTTAGTTAATCAAATTAATTACAATCTTACAAAATTATACTTGTTTTTACTTCACTCCATTACAACACTCTTTTTAAGCTAACGGAATATAATCACGATTTAAGTTAAGCTTCACATTATTCAAGTAATCTTTTCACGCCTATTCCCCGTGGGATACGACCCCAACCTAGTTGGATTATTATATTTGACATCGACCTCTTTACACTATTAGTGTAATTTGAGCGTATCAAATTTTGGCATCGTTGCCGGGGAATACGATTTTGAAATTACTAACTAGTGTGCACTTTACTTTACATCTTTTTCTATTCCATCACACTTTGCTTGGTTTGCTAGGTAAGAATGGCCGATTATGATGAGGAGGAGAATCCCTTTGCGGATATTGATGAATACATTGATGATACCAACGTCATTGTCCCTCCGCGGGTTGAAGCTGCTACATTCAAAGTAGAGCATGGATTAATCCTAATGCTCAAGGCAGAAGGATTATTTAGGAATTCTATAGATGATGATCCAACGCAACACCTTAGGAACTTCTTGGGTGTGTGCGCCATGCATAAACAGAACAATGTGACAGACGATGCTCTGAGACTGCGGGTGTTCAAATACTTATTAACGGGAGAGGCGAGAAAATGAATTCAAAATCTACCTCCTCATTCCATACACTCTTGGACCGAACTTGTCCGTGCTTTTTTAACCAAATGGTTCCCACAGAGCAAGAAATCCGAGATCAGAGATAAAATCTTCTTCTTCAAACAACTACCAGGAGAACACTTACATGAGGCGTGGGACCGATTCAAGCTCTACTTAGTGAGGTCACCGAACCATGGTTTTCCGGATACTATTTTGTTGGAGAAATTTTACATGGGTTTGGATCCACTGACCCAGTCCATATCTATAAATGCAGCAGACAAATCTTTCATGGACAAAACATTCCCCAGGATTACACAGATTCTAGACAAAATGTCCAAGCAAAACCAAGCTTGGCACTTTGAAGATGCCTCGGGTGGAATTGCATACGATACTCCCTCTCTAACCAACATAGTCAAAGAGAACCAAGAGAGAGACCAATTGATTGCCGGGCTTGCCACAAACATTGATGTACTAACCAAGATGTTCACGGAAAGTCAGACGAAGAAGGTAAATGTTGTGGAAGACATGCAACTCATGGGGATCAAGAGTTAGAAGAAGCAAACTATGTTCAAAATTCTCAAGGTGGTTATCACCGACAAAATCAGTGAAGGTCAAACCCGCAAGGTCAAGGCCATCAAAATTGGCGCAATGATCAAGGTGAGTCAAGTCAAGGCAATTGGAGCAACAACAACAATTATGCCAATCAGAGTTCCAACCCCTATGTTCCACCAAAGGGGAAATATTCTAACTCCTAGCACTACAAGGAGGGTTCTTCAAGTGAATCCAAGTTGGAAGGAATGCTTGAAAAGATCTTGCAAAATCAAGAAAGAGGCGACACTACAATGAAAAATATGTCCGAACTTGTGGGGTCACATACCGCTTCTATACAAAAGCTTAAAATGCAAATGCGAGACTTGTCAAGAGAAAAAAATCCAAATCTCAAAGGTACCCTCTCAAGTGACACAATTGCCAACCTCGAGGGGGATGGGGGAAGTCCATTGTCTCATTGCATGGCTATCACCTCGAGAAGCGGAAAAGTACTTCAAGGTGAAAATGAACAAGTAGTTGAAGTGGATGACCTTGAGCAAGAAGTTGAAGCACGATTTGAAGTGCCGATTGTTGTGAAGTTGAAAATCTCCCCCAAGAAATGAAAGTCCAAAAGGCACGCCATGATGAGGTAAAGGAGGCCCCAAAAGTTCTACCACCAATTCCTCGACCTACTCCTCCGTTCCCGCAAAGGCTTGTTAAAAGGGTGGATGACAGAAAGTTCGAGAAGTTGTATGACATTCTAAAGAAATTGTCTGTGAACATTCCATTCTTGGAAGCCTTCCAAGAGATGCCGGGATTTTCCAAATACTTAAAGGACTTGATAACTAAGAAAATATCCACCAAAAATGAAGTGGTGAGTATGACTCACCGGTTTAGTTCTATTATTGCAACAACAACCAACGAGAAGAAAGAAGAATTGGTGGCCCAAAATTTCTAAACATGGCATAGAGGTTGACCGAGCCAAAATTGAAATCATCTCCAAACTTCCTCCACCAACTTCAGTAAAAGGTGTCCGAAGCTTTTTGGGGCACGCCGATTATTATAGGTATTTTATCAAGGACTTTTCTAAAATTGCAAATCATATGTGCAAGCTATTTGAAAAAGATGCCAAGTTTGTGTTTGATGAAAAATTCCTTAAAGCATTTGAAGAATTAAAAGAGAAGCTCACCACGACACCTATTATTGTCACACCGATTGGTCTCTTCCATTTGAACTCGTGTGTGACGCCAGTGTTGTAGCTATTGGGCCAGTGCTTGGTCAAAGGCATAACAAAGTTCTTCATCCTATCTACTACGCAAGCAAGTAGCTCAATGGTGCTCAAATAAATTATAATGTGACTGAGCAAGAACTTCTTGCCATTTTTTATGCCTTTGAGAAATTTCGAGCCTATTTGTTGGGGTCCAAGGTGGTAGTGTACACTGATCATGCTTCTCTTCGCTATCTTATAATGAAGAAGGATGCCAATACAAGATTAATCCAATGGGTCCTTTTATTGCAAGAATTCGACTTTGAGGTCAAGGATCGCAAAGGAATAGAAAATCAAGTTGCGGATCATTGTTCTAGGCTCGAAGAAGAAGGAAGACCAAAAGAGAACTTTGCTATCAATGATGATTTTCCAGATGAGCACATATTGGCATTGTCTTATTCATCTGCTCCTTGGTATGCCGATATTGCTAACTATTTGGTTAGCGACCTTATTTCCGATGGATTGGAGACTTATCAAAAGAAAAAGTTCTTGCGGGAGTGTAGGCAATACTATTGGGAAGAGCCCTTCTTGTTTTGCATTTGTGCCGACAACATCATTCGGCGGTGTGTTCCGGAAGATGAGGTTATGCAAATTCTCAAGGCATGCCATGACTCGCCGGTTGGAGGTCATCATGGAGGAAATCGAACGGCAGCAAAGGTACTTGAATGTGGCTACTATTGGCCATCGATCTACCATGACGCGAATCAAATGGTCGAAGCTTGTGACCAATGTCAAAGGCAAGGGTCCTTTTCTAAAAGGCATGAGATGCCTATGAATTTTGTGATGGAGGTTGAAATCTTTGACGTGTGGGGGATCGACTTCATGGGTCCCTTTGTGAGCTCTTATGGCATGAAAAACATCACAGTGGCAGTGGACTATGTGTCCAAGTGGGTCGAGGCAGTCGCCTTGCCAAACAATGAGGCGAGGAGTGTGACCGCATTTTTGAGGAAAAGCATATTCACACGGTTTGGCACTCCTAGAGCCATCCTTTGCGATAGTGGATCTCATTTCTGCAACAAGGCTTTCGCCGGGATACTTGAGAAATATGGCGTAAAGCATAAGGTGGCCATACCTTATCATCCTCAGTTGAGTTGCCAAGTTGAAGTATCCAACAGGGAGATTAAGAACATTCTAGCCAAAATTGTCAATGCAAATAGGACCGACGGGTCAAGAAAGCTAGATGATGCATTGTGGGCATATCGCACAACGTTCAAGAACCCTATTGGCACTTCACTGTACCGGTTAGTTTTTTGTAAGGCATGTCATTTACCCGTGGAGCTAGAACACAAGGCCATGTGGGATTTGAAAAAGTTGAACCTTGACTGCGCCGAGGCTGCTAATATGAGATTGACACAACTCAACGAAATGGAAGAATTCCGTTTCCATGCCTATGAGAGTGCAGCCATGTACAAGAAAAGAATGAAGTTTGTTCATGACAAGAAGATCTTGAAGCAGGAGTTCAAATCGGGTGACTTGGTCTTGCTTTTCAATTCGAGACTCAAGTTGTTTCCGAGAAAACTCAAATCTAAATGGTCTGGGCCGTTCAAAGTGGTGAATGTGTCACCATTTAGAGCTGTTGAATTAGAGTCGGAGGATGGACTTCGAACTTTCAAAGTGAATGGCCAGCGGGTTAAACATTACTTGGGCACAACTGAAGACAAGAACTTGGTGGAGCAATTTTCTCTCAGATATGTTCCATCCCCCACCACTGAGTAAGCCCAAAAAGGGGCCAACTTCGTTGTGCCGCGACGTTAAATCAAGCGCTTCGTGGGAGGCAACCCATGTGTGGTAATAATTTTTTTTTGTTTCTTATTTTTATTCTTGTTTATGTAGATTAGATTGAGAAAGTTGACATGTTTTTCGGAGTGCAGATGGTCCCAAATACCATAAAACAGGGCAAAATTACTGAGGAAGTTGAAGAAAAATCACTCAGGAGAGTTTGCAGTAGCTATGCGATTGCATAATGACTATGCGGACCGCATAGTTGTCGCAAACATGGGTAGAAAATTGAGGCATTTGGATTGCAAGTATGCGGTGAAAATTCACATTATGCAGTTCACATATCACTTATGCGACCGCGTAATGCATCGCATCCATGAGGTAACAAGACCCGTCCTGAAACTACCGCATAACACTTATGCGGTCGCATAATATGTTATGCGGTCACTCGTCCATTGCATAGTTGCCAAGTAAAAGGGTCTACTTCTCTCTCATCATCACTATTCTTTCACTCACCTAATCGCACGAATCAAACAAAAGAAAAAGAGGAAAAACAAATCGGATTCGAACACGAACAAGGATCTACCAAAGAACGACCCTCGGTGTGCTCACAATTCAACCATTGTTTTCTACCATTGTTCTACATCCGGTATGTACCTTCTTTCCCTCTCTGCTATTTTCTTCCCATTCTTTTCTTTTTGTTATTTTTATTGTTCATGCTCATAATTTAGACTCCTAAGTTCTTGTTGAATTCTAAACTCCTGGGTAGGGGTCTGTGAGGGTGAAGTGAGGTCTCCTTAGTGAAATAGGTTTCAAATCTTGTTAGGAGTAGGTTTAAATTGTTGGGTAAGATGACTTTTGCGGACCGCATAAATGGTTTGCGGTCCGTAAATTTATCACAAATGTAGCCTAGGTGGCCTTGTGAAGTGCAAAAATATGTAGGCTTTTGCGATCGCAAACATATTATACGGATCGCAAAGCCACCGCAAACTTGAGCAGTTGATGGGCTTCTTTAAAGGAAATTATGCGGCCTGTTTGCGATCGCAAACCCTGCTTTGCGGTGGGTTTTGCGATCGCATAATTTTTGTCCATCAAGGTGCACAGTTTTGCGACGGGTATGTGGTCTAGATAGTGGTTATGCGATCGCATAACCCATCACATTTTTCTTCCACGTGTACGCAATTATGCAACAGGTTTGCGGTCCGCATAGTGGTTATGCGACCGCATAACCCATCGCATAATATGTTTCTTTTGTCAATTTTTGGTCTTATGCTTTCTATGTTATGCCCATTGCTCACATACCGTTTCTTTGCAGAAATGGCACCAAAGAAGGCTATTGCAACATGATCCCCATCCGCTCGTGGACAAAAAAGGGCCACTGTCGGCCACCATGCACAACAAGAAAAACGTCCACGACCGAAAACCACCCGCACTGCTTTTGAGCACTCCTCCCAGTCTGATGAGGAGGGGGCACAACTAGATACCTTGCTGTCAGTCGATTTGCAGGCAGAGGCAAGAAGGAAAAATGGGGAGGATCTACAACTCCGGTTTGGGGTCACAGGCTCCATGAGTCTGTACAAAGAGGGGCTTGCAAAGCGAACGATCCTAGAAGAAAAGCAATTGAGTCTGAACAGGTTGAAGGAACACTACCCTCACATCCTAGAGAACATCAAGGAGAGGAAGTGGGAATTCTTCACGGAGGTCCCTGATGGGTATAATGAGACAATTTTGTGGGAATTTTATGCTTCATATGAGGCCTCAAGGACCGCTGAGCACAAGAGAAACAAGTTCTTTAGCGAAACAGTTCTGGTTCAAGGAAAACAGGTGTTATGTGATAAGGGCACCATCAATGACTTGTACTTTGAGGATTGGAGTCCAGGCACAGCCGAATATGAAGCCAAAGTAGCCAATAAAGACAACGAGCGTGCTTGGATAGCTTCTGTGATAGAAAAGGGGACCCCAGCCAAGATTGACCCTAACCATAAGATCTACAAAGAGGATCTCACACGGGAGGGTCGCTACTGGCTCAGCTTTGTCACTTCCCGTCTGATACCGTCCATAAATGAAAATGATATCAACATTGAGAAAGCATTCTTGATTGCATGCATCATGACTAGTATAAAAATCGATGTGGGTGAGATCATTTTCTAAGAATCATCACTACCATTCCGTTGCTTGATCACATCTCTATGTAATGTTGTGGAAGTGCCCCCAATGCCAAAACATGACAAGCCGGAGAAAGCTCTTAAGGATATTGATATTATGCGAATAAGTGACACAGTGCCAAAGGAAGCTGCTACCCCAACAGAGATTCAGATCCCCCTCTCAGCAGACTCAGACATTCTAGAGACCCAGCTACCTGCCTCTTCTCAGGCCACAGCTGCATCCATAGCTACTCCACAGCCCACTCCACAAGCCACCACTCCACAACCCTAGGTCCCACTACCAACTCTTTCTAAGCTGGGTTTACTAGCTCAGCACGCCAATGCTAAGGTGGACCGGCTGATGAAGGAGATCCCCAACATCATTCGACAGGCATTGCTTCCCGTCCAATGCTCAATGATGGCGCTTCAACAACAACATCAATCCTATGAGGATCGCCTAAAGCAAATTGAGGTACGTTTGGAGGTATGCCTCAGCTCCGTAAAGATGTTGATGCACTCAAGGGTGAGCAACAAAAGATGCAAAACCTGGAGTTCGACTTATCCTCTCTCCTGCCAAATGAAAGTGAGCCGGGAGCTGGCACATCCATTCCTGGACTGGACTTTGACTTCACCACATTTATGAGAGCTCCCAAGACAAATACTGTTGGGACCTCACAGGCTCAAGGACTTCTTGCACCCATTGACATTCCCTCCGAGGCAGATTCCGGACATACTGAAGAGTCCGAGAAAGGGGATACAAATGATGAGGAAACAAATGAAGATGCTCTGTCAGAGGAGGATGAGGGTCCTCAAGACAAGGGTAAGGAAGTTGTCGTTACTACAACGGAACAGGATGAAGAAGAATTAGATGTGCAGAAGGAAATTTCATACTCGCTAGCGGATATGGTCGCCAAAGCCCATCCATCGACCACTCAGCCATCATTAGGCGAGGCTAGAAGCTCCCAGGCCCTCGCTCCATCATCAGGGCAAGTGGAGACCCATATTCCATCCGTGGAGGTCACCCCTCAGGCTGAGATCTCATCAGCTACAGCTACAACATCAGCGGATGACCCCACAGTAGTTCAGCATGCTTCAGACTCCCACAACGCTTAGTGTGCCCTAGGGAGCCCCTAAACTATGTTTTTACATTTCTTATGCATTGGGGACAATGCATGCTCTTCAGTTGGGGGTAGGATATCTATTTTTGTGTACATAGTTGTATATATAAAAAACAAAAAAAAATATAGTTGTATGCATAACTCCTTTAGTAGTTAGTAATGAATTCCCCTTGGGGTTTTTTCGCCGGGTTCTTTTCCAAGGGTGTAATAGTAGAACCTTGGCAGTAGCATGGAACATTTTGTCTTTTTTGGTATGATTGTATAGTTTCAAGCATGTACGTCTGTAAATGAATTGTACCTTCCCGTTGTTGATATATATATATATATATATATTATAGTTAGTCATTTTTGTGAACTTGAGGCTCGCTCTTTGACTTTATGTTTACTCATAATTGTACTTATCATATGATGAAAGCTTTGAGTTGCCTGGTGTTCATTTGAGGGATGAAACTATGTTGAGTCGAACAGTTCATGTGCCATGTGTGTTAGTGTTTGTGTAAATAATTTTTGTGTTTACTTCTGCCATCTAGAACTTGCCTGATTGGTCTTTCAATGCTAATGATAATTACGTTTAGTTGGAGAGATGACCTTAGGCATTCTTTGTGTTATTTGAAAAACCCCTTTAGCCTTTCAATCTAACCATAGATATTATCACTAGTTACCCCATTTGAGCCTTTAACCTTTTCTTTGGCCACCTCATTACAAACCTTTTCCCTTTTGTAAAATAATTCCCTCTTTTGAACCCGTCCCTCCTTGAACATTGAGAATGAGGCTAAAATCCTAAGTTGGGGTTGTGGTGTCAACTTAGAAATTGGTAAGGTTCTATATTGAGTGTAGGATCATAGACCTCAAAGTGTTCATATGAAATTATTAAAGCTCCACAAGAAAAATACAAAAAAAAAATAGTGGTATAAAAAAAAAATTATGGAGATATATGTATGTATATAGATGTGGAGTCTTGAAGAAAATTACAGAGGTATTCAAGGTGGTTCTATGTCGATAACTAGAAGATTATGAGGTTTGAGAAGAAAGATAAATGTGAGTAGTGTTCAAGGAGGGTGTAGTCACTTGTATCCCAAATGCTTATCCAACCCTTCCCTAAACCTACATTACAAGCTTAAAAGACCTTATGGGATCTCCAATCAAATGTTTTTGAATAGGCGGCGAATTAAAATAAGGGCAAGCTTATGGGATGATATGTTGTAACACTTGAAATTCATTGTGAGAGTGAGTGTCTTTGTAAACCTGTCCCCTGTGTTGTCTCTGTATATATGGTGATTTTGGGACTTTCTTTATTGTGAGGGCACATGAACTGTAAGGTTTAACAGAAGTTAGGTTCTTGAAGTAGAATGCAAGTGCACTTAGCTAAAAGTAACATTTTGTCAATTTGGTCGAGGCTCAAAGGTCACAAGTTGAGTAGCTTCTTAGTTAAATAATAATGGTTGTCCAGGAAGGGTAATTAAATAAAAGTACATGCTTCCAAACAGACATTCAAAACCATCCACGGTCACTACTGTTTCATGACGTCAGTCAGAGTCTAAGATAGAATGATGTTTGTTCTAGTTGCTTGAGGACAAGAAAGAGTTTAAGATGTGGTGTTGATGTGCCGTAGAATTTCGGCACATTTAATACCAATTACATAGTTTTTAGCTCGTTTTTAATGCAATTGTTAGTTAATTCTTATGAAGTTTTGATGTTTTGCAGTACATGAGGCTTGAGGACCCAAAAATACGGAAATAAGTCAAAAAGCCACAAAAGATCAGAAAGAAGGCAAGAATGCGGCCGCATAACTCACATGCGGACCGCAGAATGCATGGGGCCACAAATTGAGGCAATCTAGTTGGCTATATCAAGTGAAGATTATGCGGTCCATTATGCGACCGCATAACACGTTTGCAAGCCGCATAATGGACCGCAGAATTCCAGTAGAGACAGCTATTAAAGTGATGCGATGGAAAAATGCGGCCGCATATAAAAAATGCGAACCGCATAACTATTCTGCGATGGGCATCTGGAACTAGGATCTGAAGATCTCCGATGGAATTGAAGAATATGCGGACCACATACCTGTTTTGCGACAGATATGAGGCCGCATAAGCTGTCTGCAGGGGCAATCTTGTCCAAAATTGGCTACGACTTTTAGCCCACTATAAATAGATTTATTAGGGGATTCGTGGGTCATCTTGTCTGAAAAAGAGACTAAAATACAAGGCATTGAATAGTACATCTTTTCGAAGCTTTATAAGAAAGAATCTTGCACTTTTGTAAGCATTATGACATTGAATATTATTATCCTTTTGTATTTTAGCATGAGTGGCTAGTTTTAAATACTAAGGTTGTGGACCCTAAATGGGTGTAATGTTAATGGGTTTTTACCATTGAATATATATATAATGGTTGGTTGATATTTATTCATTTCTCATTCTTCATTTATTGTTGGTGGTTTCAAATATTAACAAGTGCCATTTTACTCTTTCTTTACTTGGAAAAGTGGGTTAGGGTTTGGTAGAAGTGAATATCAAAAACTCAAGGCGTTAAACCTTGTTTAATAGAATCGCTTAGGAATAAGTAGGTTTATTTGGCATAAATTGATTGTTCTTAGTTGCAACTCTTTTATATTTGGAAAAATCATAAAGAGGAAATACTACCCAACTATTGGAAAATATTGGGTAGTCATTTAGAAATCATTTGCATATCAAAAGACCTTCCATTAGAAATATATCATATTAAAACCGATATCATTACATTTCATTGAAGGGGACACAACCTTGGTTTAGTTAATCAAATTAATTACAATCTTACAAAATTATACTTGTTTTTACTTCACTCCATTATAACACTCTTTTTAAGCTAACGGAATAGAATCACGATTTAAGTTAAGCTTCACACTATTCAAGTAATCTTTTCACGCCTATTCCCTGTGGGATTCGACCTCAACCTAGTTGGGTTATTATATTTGACATCGACCGCTTTACACTATTTATAAAAGTGTAATTTAGGTGTATCAGTCACCGATGATAAAATGCTGGTGGAACCGTTCCTTGAGGAATTAGTTCCAAGCTCGTATGTCCTTAAATCTTACTTCAAAATAGAGAATCCTCCATTGGTCGCTGGTCGATGTGAGCACGTATAGTGATATATCTTCTCGATAACCGTGGGATATCTCGAGAAAATAAAAAAGAATTGTAACTGGGGGGACAAAGTAGTAGAGATCCCATCCCCAGGAGAGAGCATCACTACCCACGTGAAAGAGTATATAAGTGTCTACACTTATCCTTTCACGTCGGGCCCCCTCGATCAAGTCATCATTGACTTCTACCGTCAATATCAGGTGAATTTAGGCCAAATACACCCCTCCTTGGCGTATAGTGATTATGCTCTAGTTCTTCACAACCAAAGCTGAGGGGCAGTCGTTCACCCTCGACCACCATATCTGATTATCAAACCTCGTATCTTTCACGGATTAATCAAACTGCAACATTGAGCGACCAAGGCGCGGTTCTCAAGCATTGACGAGGACAAAGACTGAGGGTAATGGGACGGTCCGTTCGGGTGAGGACCTCTGCCCTCATCTTGAAATAGAAAATGCCATTTTTGGAGAAATGGAATCCGAAGAGTAAGTAACACTTTACTTGTTGGTTTCCATCCCTTGTTTTATCTTTTACTTTACTTAACACCTTTTTCATCATACAACGGTTGCTTGGGTGCCTCGAGCAGTCCCTAACCTCGAGAACTGGGTCTGAAAGTTGGCTTCAGCTTCCTTCCATGCTGAGCGTTGTTGGCGTGACTTGGCAAAAAGTCGATGGGAAGCAAATAACCATGGTAAGTTTCCCTTTCTCATACCTGATACACTGGCTAAATCTCTTTTAACTTACTTAATATTCTCTTGTGATGGCCTGAACAAGGATGCTATTTTAGGCCTCCTAACAGTGAGGAAGAGGCTATGGCCTCGGCTCCGAAGCCGGGGAAATATAATAAGAGAAAAAGGGTCTCGACATCTGAGGACCCTAAACCCAAAAAGACAGCAGCTCGGAAACCCAAGGGGAACGTTATACCTCTGACTTTGGAGTTAGTCCAAAGGCTAAGGGAAGAATAAGAAGATGAAGGTGAAGATGGTGACTTAGTGCAGGTGGCCCGATTGAGGAAGACCGTTTGAGACCACCAATGCTTCTAAATCGGTGGCGGTTGACGAGGCTCTGCCTCATGATGAAGAAGTTTTGAAGAATGATTCGGGAAAAGTCCCTTAATCATCCGAGGTCGAAGATGCCTCTCGTCAAATGACGATCACACAAGAGGGGGATGGTCCCGAGACCCCTAGAGCTGAACAGAGCGCCAGAGTGAGTATTTTGGGTCAGTGACAGCATGTCATTCACCATCTCTGCCAGTGTTTTTCGAAGAGGCCATAAAGGATGCACTAGCCATGAAGACTCCCAAAATATGCGGTGTCCCCGGTGGGGAGGATCCTTTTCAATATTTCTTTACCGAGGTCGAGTATGCCTCCGATCTCAGTGATTCATCCAACCCCTTCGAAGTGGTCCAATGTCTTCTGAACCGAGTAAGTATGAAATTTATTGATGTATCTTTCTGTCAGTTTTCCTTTTTTCTGTCTAACCCCCTTCTTTTTTTTATACAGGCTTTCTCCAAGTCTCGGGCCGAACTGAGCCCGTGTGAGGCCAATTTTCAAAGTCTTACCGAGGAGAGGAAAGCTCTCAAACTTCTTTGTGGGCAGAAGGACGAGGAGATCAAGGACCTCCGAGTTGATTTAGCCACAACCCGTAAGGAGGAAGCCGAGTTGAACGAGTAGGTAATGAATCTCTTGGAAAACCATGGGGCTCGATTCAAGGGCGGAAGCTAATGTTTCAATGTCACAGTTTCAGAAAACGATCGAGAGGATCGAGCTATTCCGGAACGAGGTCGATCAAGAAAAAGGTGACTGCTACAAGTGGAAGGAAGGCATGGAATGCCTTGTTGCGGAGAAAGAGACTGCCTTGGCTCAGTTATCATCGGCCGAAGTCCAACTTTGGAGTGCTAGGGAAAAGTTCTCGGTTCAGGCCAAGAGGATTGAGGAGATTGAGGCTGAACTTGCAAAGGCCCAAGCTGAGGCCGAAAAATCAAAGACTGAGGCTGATAAGCCGGTGGCCATATATCTGGCTGATGCCGAGGATGCTCAAGCACAATTGAGGGAGGCTGATGATCGAGTGCAATGGACTGTCGAGATTTCCAAATGCCAATCTTGGAAAGAGACCCTCAAGGAGATCCACGCCCCAGGTTTCGACCTTTCTAAGGAGATAGCACATGCAAAGGTGTATGAAGCCGATGCTAGGCTACTGGCCTCTTCTGATAATGACGATGATAAAGGCAGCAAGAGCGGATCCGGTAATGGCGAGGGGCCCGAGGAAGAAGCTTCCCCCCCAGGAGAGAGTCAACCCCGAACATAGTTAGGGCACTTGTATTTTCTTTCTTTGTATAGGACCCCGGTCTGTCTTTTGTAAATATCTTTGTTCATATATATAAGAATGTTTCTTTTTTTAATTCTGTCTCAATTTTGACTTGTGATAATTTCAATTCATTTTGTGCCTTATAAAATTTTCATGCCTTGTGAATAATATGTTTAAGACTCTGGTTTTTAGGCAACTTGGCGGAAGCCAAACTAATATTGCCTTAATGATCAAGTTAATTTTTGCTCGAACTCGAAGTAGTAAAACTCTTAGGTTTGAGTTGAGTGAGAATGGGTTCTTGAACTAAAAAATATAATGACCCTTAGGCCCTTGAATATGGACGATATGGCCTCAGAAAAATGGCTTTTTCCCCTTTTTGGCTTAGAGAGTTTTACGTATAGGAGTTTCGTTATGACTTAGCATGAGGCTTTTACCCTTTGGGTCTTTTAGGGTTTAATATTTGTCGAAACCCTTTGCTTTTTATGCCTTAGCACAAATTTTATTTAAACAATTTGATACCTCTTATGGTTTTTCGAGGGCTGATATTATCGAACCCCTTTGATTTTTTGCCGAGGGAGGCCTTTTTTAACTGGTTTTAAAATGAATCCGAAGGCCTATTTTCATTGCAGAATTCAGACCTCTCCGAGCCGCGTTAGTTTGGCCGTGGCCTTTGGGTATGCCTTTTGGGCTTATTTTCCCAATAACACTTTGAACTTGTTCAAAGTGTTAGTTCCCGAGTTTGGTGGCCTTGGCCTATAAAATTGAGGGTTGCCTCTTTGAGGTCTTATAGTCTCAATTTTTGACTATTCAAACTTGCTAATCTTTTGACGGCAGTCCCCGAGTATGGGGTTTACCGTTCGAAGTGTAGCTATACTTGGCCCTTGATCCAGTGTTCACAAGAAATCATAAGTATGGAATTTGTAAAGTAGAAATTTCATTAAGGCACAGGACATCTGGTATGGAAAGATAATTGTTTCAATAGTTCATACATGCGTACATGTTTTCCCAGTAGGGCTCGAGTAATCTATACGGACATGGTTCATTCGACCATTCGGCCCATTACAAAGTTTTCCTATCGAGACCCCGTTGACATGAAGTATTTTCCTTGAAAATATAACATCCGAGGGTGATGCCCCCAAGTATTTGAGGTTGATTGTAAAGAAACCTCGGATACTCTAAGTTAGCACGAACAATGGTTGCCTCGTTAAAAACCTTGCCGGAAAAATGCATTTGGGTAAAAAATCGGTCGAAGGGAAAAAGAGTGCAATGCGTGCTTTAAGATCTGATATCTTCCTTCTTGAAGAGACTTTGATTCCTCTGCTCGAACACTTGAAAATAGGTTAGTGTAAAACGTAATAAAAAAGGAGAAAGTCACACCTTAACAATAATATTGTTTGACGAGTGAGATGCTCCAATTATTTGGTAGTTGCTTGCCGTTTATCGTGCCAAACTTGTAGTATCCCTTTCCGACGATATCGAGGACTTGATACGGTCCTTCCCAATTTGGGCCGAGTTTTCCTTCGTTAGGGTCTCGAGTATTGAGGGTGACTTTTCTCAGAACTAAGTCCCCGATTTTGAAGTAGCGAAGACTGGTCCTTTGATTATAATACCTTTAGATGCATTGTTTTTGTGCGGCCATTTGAATGAGGGCGGCTTCCCGTTTTTCATCTAGTAGTTCGAGGCTCGTACTCATAGCCTCGTAATTTGACTCTTCCATTGCGTATCAAAATCTGGCGCTGGGTTCCGCGACTTCGATCGGGATAAATGCTTCGGCACCATATACTAAGGATAACGGTGTTTCCCCCTATTGGATTTCGATGTTGTTCGATATGCCCAAAGTACTTCGGTAAAATTTCTCTCCATTTTACCCTGGAGTTGTTCAATCTCTTCTTTAGATTCTGAATGACGGTCTTGTTCGTCGATTCGGCCTGTCCATTCCTACTAGGATGATACAGTGTTGATAAGATCCTTTTTATTTTGTGATCTACGAGAAACTTTGTTATTTTGTTGCCGATGAATTATTTTCTATTATCGCATACAATTTTGATAGGTATCCCGAATCGGCGTATGATGTGATCCCAGATGAAATCTATAACTTCTTTTTCTCTAACTTTCTTGAAGGCCTATGCTTCAACCCACTTAGAGAAATAGTCAGTCATAAATAAAATAAATTTAGCTTTACCTGGGGCCGATGGCAGAGGGACGACCATATCCATTCCCCATTTCATGAAGGGCATGGGGATTCGTTAGTGTTTTTCTCCATACTGGCCCAATAGTATCCTACTCTGATGATTTTGTGAACCAGTAATTCGGCATCGGAGTGGTTCCCGCAAGTACCCTCGTGAACTTCTCGTAGGACATAATCGGTGTCCCCTGGTCCCAAGCATACTACCAATGGTCCATCAAACATCCTCCTGTATAATGTTCCATCCTCAGCCAATGTGAATCGAGCAACTTTTGTTCGTAGAGTCCTTGATTCCTTAGGGTATGATGGGAGCTTTCCGTTTTCAAATACTTAATATGTTTATTCCTCCAATCCCAGGTTAGGATCGTGGAGTTTATTTTGGCATGGAATTCTTCAATCATTGACTTCGAGAGTTGAACGACAATCCCCGAGCTCATTTTGTCGTCCTCGACTGATGATCCCAGATTCGCAAGGGCATCGACCTCGCTATTCTGTTCTCGAGGTACATACTGCAAAGTCCTTTCTTTAAGATGATGTAATGTCACCTGCAGTTTATCCAAATACCTTTTCATTCTATCTTCTCGAACCTCGAAGGTTCTGCTTGGTTTACCACCAATAAAGAGTCACATTTGTCTTCGATGAACTCTACTCCCAAGCTTTTGGCTAGTTTGAAACCTGGAATCACGGCCTCGTGCTCGGCCTCATTGTTAGTCGACTTAGAAGTTTTGATAGATTTCCTAATTGTGTTGAATGGGCGGGTTCAAAACAATGACTAACCCGAACCCTTTCACATTCGAAGCGACTTCTATAAAAAGGGTTCACACACCCATGATGTACCCAATTTTAACAAACTTTCCTTTTCGACCTCAGGTACGAGGGCTGGCGTGAAGTCGGCCACGAAGTCTGCTAAAATTTGAGACTTGCTGGTCGTTCGGGATTGATATTCGAGATCATAACCACTGAGTTGACGGTCCATTTGGCCAATCGGCCTGACAGTTCGGGCTTATGTAAAACATTACAAAAAGGGTAACTGGTTACCACACATATTGGGTGACATAGAAAATACGATTTTAGCTTCCTAGAGGCGCTTATTAGACCAAGTGCCAATTTTTCTAAGCGTAGGTATCGAGTTCCTTCCTCGCCTAAAGTTCGACTTACATAATAAACGGGAAATTGCGTACCTTTATTTTCTCAAACTAGGACACCACTTACCGCAACATCTGAAACTACTAAGTATAAGTAGATCTTTTCATCTTCTTTTGGGGTATGAAGAAATGGTGGACTCAAGAGGTACCATTTTAATTCTTCTAACACTTGTTCGCACTCCGGGGTCCAGGCGAAATTGTTCTTCTTTTTGGGTAGTAAGAAGAACCTATGACTTCGATCTGACGATCTCGAGATGAATAGGCCTAAGGTGGCAATCCGCCCTGTAAGCCTTTGCACGACTTTAATGATGTCCACGATTGTGATGTCCTCAATAGCCTTGATTTTATTGGGTTTGATTTCGATCCCTCGATTTGACACTATAAAGCCGAGGAACTTGCCTGAACCGACCCTGAAAGCACAATTCTCGGGGTCGAGCTTCAAGTTATATTTTCTTACTATCTTGAAGGTTTCCTGCAAATATGTCAAATAATCCTCCACGCACAGGGAATTAACTAGCATATCGTCAATATATACCTCCATTGGATTACCTATGTGTTCTTCGAACATTTTATTTACTAGGCGTTGGTTGGTTGCACCAGCATTTTTAGCCCAAAAGGTATTACATTATAACAATATGTGCTATACTTAGTGATAAATGAAGTCTTTTCCCGATCTTTCGGGTTCATTTGAATTTGAATGTACCAAGAATAGGCGTCGAGAAAACTAAGGATCTCGTGGTCGACCGTGGCGTCGATCATATGATCGATGCTAGGCAGAGGAAAAGCGTCTTTGGAGGCATGCTTTGTTTAAAGCTTTATAATCTACACATATCCTAAGTTTGTTCCCCTTTTAGGAACTACAACACTTTTGCTAACCATTCGGGATGTTTTACTTCCCGAATGGATCCTATTTTGAGAGGTTTAGTTACCTCGTCCTTAATGAATGCATGTTTTACCTCGGACTGGGGCCTTCTCTTTTATTTCACTGTCCTGAACTTCGGTCCAGACTCAATCGATGTGCTATCTCCGGTGGGATCCCTGTCATATCTAAGTGGGACCAAGCAAAACAATACTTGTTATCAATAAGAAATTTAATGAGCTTCTTCCTGAGTCGGGTGTTAACCCCGTATCCAGGTATACCTTTCGATCGGGCAGGTACTCGATCAGTATAACTCGTTCCAGCTCCTCGACTATTGTTTTAGTGGAATCAGAATCTTCGGAAATAATGAAGGATCGAGGGATCCAATAATCGTCATCTTCCTTTTAGATTCCCTTCTTTTATGATTGAGTCAGGGATGGTGAATGTGGTTGCTATTTGGTCTCCTGTTTTCCTTTGGCCTCCGATCCCTTTGTTGTCGAAAGCGCCAATATCAATATTACCTCGCCGACAGCGAACATTTCTTTTGCAGCATGTTGCTCTCCATATACCGTTTTCACCCCGTCTGATGTTGGGAATTTCATCATTTGGTGGAGTCGAAGGGACTGCCCTTATATTGTGAATCCAAGGCCTCCCGAGTAGGGCATTGTACCTCATGTCGCCCTCGATTACATGGAACTTGGTTTCTTGAATAGTTCCATCTACATTCATCGGCAGAAATGATCTCTCCTTTAGTTGTCTCACTGGCCATATTGAAACCATTCAGGACATGAGTTGCGGGTACAATTCGATCTTGTAGGCTGAGTTTCTCCACGACCCTCCATTTGATGATATTTTTAGAGCTACCTAGATCCACTAAAACACGCTTAACTAGAATTTTATTCATAAAGATAGAAATCACCAGAGAGTCATTGTGAGGTGGAGAAATTCCTTCTGCTTTATCATCGTTGAAAGATACGATGCTTTCTAGCACATAATCTCGGGTCCGTTTTTCCCTGGTAATTGATACTTTGGTGCGTTTGAACATGGGCCCTTGTGGGATATCGACACCACCGACGATCATATGTATCACATGTTGTGGCTACTCCTGTTCGTTTTTTCTGTTGGCGTCTCTCCTATGAAATGATTTTTGGCTCAATCACTTAAGAACTCTTGAAGGTGATACTCATTGAATAGACGGGCTATCTCCTCTCTCAGTTGCCTACAATCCTCGGTTCTGTGGCCATGTGTTCCATGATATAAACTTACACAATAGATTGGGATTTCTTTGGGAAGGATCAATTTGTATGGGTCTAGGCCACCTAGTATCTTTGATTCTCCCAATTGTCGATACAATACCTGAGGCGTCGATATTGAAGTTATACTCCTATAATCGGGGTTCCTATGTGGGATCGATGTGCTTATCAAAACCATTTTTTTCTCATAAGTCCCCGAGAACTCTGTCCTCGATCGCTCCTTCGATTATTTCAGGTAGAATTGCGTTTAGGACCGTTGTTCCTGCGGTCTGCGTTGTATGGATAATATCGATCTCTATTCGATCGAGTTTCTTTATAGATATCTCTCTGGTTTCTTCATGTGGCCCTGTTTGGATATACGGAACCGGAAGGAGTTCCCAATTGGTCATCTTCGACTCTGATCTTCGATTGGTACCGATTATGTACATCGGCCCGGGTTACCGCCGGATATTCGATCAAGTTTTGCGTCAGTTGAGGTGATGCTATCGAACTTCGTTCATTCAACCCCTGAGTGAAGGCTTTAACAACCCAATCATTTGTGATCGGTGGCAACTCCATGCGTTCCATTTGAAATAGGGGCCCGAACTTCCTAAGCATTTCATTATCCTTTTGTTTTACTTTGAAAAGGTCTGATTTCCTTGTCGCAACCTTTATGACCCCATCATGTGCCTTTACGAAAGAATCCGCGAGCATGGTGAATAAGTCAATGGAATTTGGCGGTAGATTATGGTACCAAATCATTTCCCCCTTCGATAGAGTCTCTCCGAACTTCTTCAATAGAACATATTTGATCTCATCGTCTTCCAAATCGTTACCTTTGATGGTGCATGTATAAGAGATGACATACTCGTTGGGGTCGGTGGTCCTATTGTACATAGGGGTATCTGGAATATGAAACCTCTTAGGAATAGGCTTCAGAGCCGCACTTGGAGGGAACTGCTTTTGCACAAATTTCTTTGAATCTGTCCCTTTCAAAAATGGCGGTGCCCCCAGTATCTGATCAACCCGGGAGTTATACGTTTTGACTTTCTTATCATTCGCCTCAATTTTCTTCTCTCCTGATTCAATTCGTTTGGTGAGATCCTCGAGCATCTTTATTATTGCAGGGTCAGTCCCCGATTCACTGGTATTCGACCTTTCTGGTACTGGCTCGGTTCTGCGGGCGGCTTCCGGTTCGACCCCACTCGAAGTTCGATGTTGATTTTGTAGATGTGCAATAGAGGCTTGTTGATCCTGTAGCATCTTGAATATCACTTGGAGACTGATTCATCCATATCCTCCGCCTTGTGTACCTCGACCACCAGATCGACCTTCTTTGCGTACACTCCCTTCGGGGTCTGTGCCCAGATTCGCATTCAGAGCGATATGTGAACTGACGTCGACTGGGTTGGCAACTGGTGCTCCCTCGAGATCAGCTTGTGGCATCTCGACCCTCGGAGCAATTACATTGTCGTTTTCCCCGTGGAATCCGAGGCCATTGTCACCATGTGTGGGTGTTGTTTGTGAGTTTGACATATTTTTAACCTGTAAACAAAAATATTTGACAAGAACAAACGTAAAGTAGTGTGTGTTATCGGAATCAATATTGAATAATCACTATTATCCTTAGCCCCACGGTGGGCGCCAAACTCTTGACCTTGAAATTTGGATAACAATTAAACTTATATTGTGGTTTTAAGGATATGTGAATCCACCCAATACCAATTGATAAATAAGAAGATAAACGACATAATTAAAATAGAAATGAATCAAACTAGTGTGCGAACTGAGCCTCAACCTCGAATTGAGGTACTCTCGAGGTGATAACAGTATAAGAACAATTAAGATAAAGTAATTCTGACGAGCAGTAGCAAGCAAGAAAGAAAGAGTTGTATAGCTTTTTCTCAGCGAGTAATGATGATTTCAAATGATTGGAACTACTCTTTATATAGTAAAGGAATCCTAATTATGGTACATCTCTAATTACATAAGGGAATTGTATAAACAACTAATTAATCGCATCTGGATTGATCTGTTCCGAGATTCACGCCACAATCCTCGGCCAATCACAGATATCTCGCTCTTTCCGTTACTAAGTTATCCCCAATGTTACTCGAAGTCTATCTCCCTTGGACTAGATTGATAATGATCTTGATCTTGAGAGAGACTACGATCTCGAACTCAACGCCTCAGCTCTTCGGTGCAACATCCTAGTCTCGATCAAATAGTGAAATCGGGTAACCCCGATTTCTACTGTATACCACTTTTAATGCGAAATATAAATTTATGCATAAAAATTCACTAAATTACTACAAATAAGTACGAACAATAACTTTTTAAATATAATAAATTCAATACTAAGATTGAAATCACATTATATAAATCATGAATTCGCCTCTAACTACACGTTACACAATGCTAAAATGAAATGACAATCCACATTGAATTGAAGAATAGAATATATCAATAGACCAATTGTGTGGTTCTACTTGTGATGTCTAGCAGTGTAGCAAAGAGTTAGTACCAAGTGGAAATAATCGAAAAGGAAGTAAGAGATAATAATTTTAGTAGGAGTAACAATACATGTAAAGGTTATCCAAGATATTTGGCGCCGCATATTGGATTCTTATTCGCCCAAACATAGAATAAAAATGGCTAATCTGTCTACAATCACATCATTGCAGGGTAATGGGAAATGGCTGAGGTTGGAATAACATTAGAATCAGCCCGAGTAACCTTTCATAGGGTGAATTTGGTGACAGAAACGGATTTAGAATTTAAAATTTATAAATTTGAGTAGCTATTGAGTTGATAAATAATAATAATAATAATAACTGGAATCACTATCGAGTATTTATAGATATTGAACAGATCTTTAATACATATAGAGAGTCTCATAAAAGCTACTGGCTCATGTGAACCAAATAATTTACAAGTTGGATCTGCCTATGCTTGGTAGGAAGAAATGTTTTCCAAAAAATGAGTCACTTTTTTGTAGTCAAATATCAGAAATATATTTTTTGAAGAATATTTTTTAATAAGAAAAGATATTTTTGTTTTTGTTATTTGGTTCTATTATAAGTCCAAACCAATATTCTTGGACGTTTCAAATAATTTATCAATGGAAATGGGAGACGTGCAAATAACAACCCTGCTTGACTTGATTAGATACTAATTCATCGTTGGCCGCCAGGTTATTATTGTTAATCCAAGGTTTAAGAAACAATATTTGATTCGTATCGGTGGATTATAATCCTATTTCTATTTATTCTGTTTGATATTTTAGTCTTGAACAAATATTTATATGTTGAACAACCAAGAAATTAAATTTGATGTTTAAGTCAAGAGAGCAAGTATTTCAGGTGTATTAGAGTTCTCTTGAAGATAGACACCTGAATTATTTAGTGAGTAATTAAGCTGGCACCACCTTATTTGCTTTAATTGATCAATGATTAAGAAATGTTAAGTGACTTCTAGTGTTATGGTCGTATTTTCAATCTTTAACTAATTGAGCAGTAACGCCTTCTATCATATTGATTTTCGATGCATTTTGGTGTCTCATTTGATGTGATGCGCAGAATAATAATAAGAAAATGTGATTAGGGACGGCTCAAGCACGCGTGAGGCATAAAGTCAAAATTTAACGTGAAATTTAAATTTTCTATAAAATATTATAAAATAATTTTATTTAAACTCCATTCTTCTAATTTTTTGAAATTGTGATATAAGTTCACTTATATTTCAATCTAAAATAAAAGTGAACTTATCTTTGCTTGGTCTTGAAAAAACGAAGTTTGGTGAATCAAGATTTTCTTCGCCTAGAATAGAAAAAAGAAGAAAAATAAATAAAAAGAATTCAGTATTTCCTAATTCAGATCGTTGCTACCTTTTTCCCTTCGGCCCATTCGGATTGATCTAATCACCAAAGAATATATAAGGTGTGTTTGATGTGACGGAAATTATTTTTAAGAAATAGTTTTTTGAAAAATAAGTAACGTAGTAATAATAATAACAACAACAACATATCCAGTAAAATTCCATTAGTGGGGTCTGGAGAGAGTAGAGTGTACGCATATCTTATCCCTACTCCGAAAACGGTAGAGAGGTTGTTTCCAGGAGACTCTCGGCACAACATGAGAGACAATAATATCAGAAAAGAAACAAGGAAAAAGGCATGTAACAACAAAAGATGTCAGAAAGAAAATAAGAACAAGGAATAAGTGAAAGGACAATAACACAAAACTATACAAACAACAATGTGAACACAACATAGACCGCTAACAAAACTAAACAAGACTCTATTAGACTACCCCGTACAAAGAGGGAAAAACTCTCGGCTACCCCCTAGCCTACCACCCTAATGCTCGTCTTTCACATGTTCCTATCAAGAGCCGTGTCCTCGGAAATCTGAAGTCGCGACATGTCCTGCCTGATCAACTCGCCCCAATACTTCTTAGGCCGCCATCTGCCTCTTCTCGTACCTGCCAAAGTCAACCGCTCACACCTCCTAACCGGTGTATCTAGGTTTCTCCTCCGCACGTGTCCGAACCATCTAAACCGCGCTTCCCGCATCTTGTCGTCCACGGGAGCCACGTCCTCCCTCTCTCGAATATCTTCATTCCTAATCTTATCCAGCCTAGTGTACCCACACATCCATCTCAACATCCTCATTTCTGCTACTTTCATCTTCTGGATATGCGAATTCTTGACTGGCCAACACTCAACTCCAAACAACATGGTCGGTCTTACCACTGCTCTATAGAACCTACCTTTGAGTTTCAGTGCACATTTTTGTCACACAGGACTCCAGACGCTAACCTCCATTTCATCCGCCCCACCCCAATATGGTGTGTAACACCCCCGTAGATCTCCCCATCTCCCTGGATAATTGACCCTAAGTACTTAAAACTTTCTCTCTTGATGATGACCTATGAGTCAAGCCTGACTTCCATATCCGCTTCCCATGTCACGTCGCTGACTCTAAGCACTGTAATAATCTTACACGTTTTTCGATATTTGGTATGCAAATTAAGGAAATTAACTTCTCAAGAGTATTCATAAATAATTTAGATACAATAAACCTGAATCCATAAACTTTCGAACTAACAACCTTCCGAACACCCAAATTTCATAAACTTCTGAACCGCTAAACTTTCGAACTCGTAAACTCTATAATTTCTAAACCAGCAAATTTCCGAACACAGAAACCTCCGAACTCATTATGGGAGGGGGGAGAGAGGGTGGATGACAGGGTTGGGGTGGGTGGATGGCGCAGAAAAACGAAAAAAATAAAGTCAAAAAATTGAAGTCGGAGGGATTTGAGGTTAGATGTGAGAGTAGGTGAAGTTTTTTGAAAATATTTTTCTAACTTTTTCTAGGAAAATCATTATCCTCAGATTTCAGGAACCAAACCGTAAAAAATAGAAAAATATTTCTTGTCATACCAGACACACCCCATAATGTATCAAGATAAGATACTGTATGTTTTCATTACGCTTGTAATGTGACAAAAATTTAATTTATTTACGTAGTATATTAGTAGTATTCAATAACAGCAAACAACCTTTTACACTGTTGCTTCAGTGTGTGTGAATCTATTTTTTTTTATCTGTTCTAAAAAGAATGTCCCTTTTTTAGATTTGAAAATAATTTCGCTTAAATTTACAATTATACCCTTAATGAGAAATTTTTATAATCATACAAATACTCTGACCCTTTTTAACTTGTTTAGAATCACAAATTCTAAAAAAATTTATTTTTTCTTAAATTTTGTGTCCAATCAAATATATTCACATAAATTAAAACATAAAGGGAGTAGTAAAGATAGAAATATTACGACCAGTTGACTAAGATAAATTGTGATCTTTAAAAAATTGGAGTTTCCCACAATTCACCAAACTTTTGTCATGTTATGATCAGCACATGTTTGAAATAATTACAAGTAACATGAATAATTGCATCATCATGTTGCAAGTTAAAAGTAGATACGAGAAAATGACTTGCAAATATTCTTATTCATGCGTAGCCTGATATATAAAGCTAGCATCAATTGAAAGCGACTAGATTGTTTAGAGCGATAAATACTCTTTTATACTTAATTTGAGATTTCAAGTTTGAATTTGAATATAAAATTATCGTTGATAGAAGATTTTTAATTTTCCTCTACAAATTCGAATTTTGACAAGACTTCAATATAAATATCGAACACAAATAAAAAAAATAAAAGTTAAAAGAGATAGGATCACTAATCAACAAACCGCAGAACTAAAAAGTATTTCGAGAAAGCTAGAAATTATAGTAAGTGGAGTCTGATTTTTACTGGGTGAGGATGAGTATGAGGGCAACATTTGAAGTGCAAATAATTATCTGTACCATTATATATACATTAAATAAAAACCAAGTATATATATTCCATTTATTACAAACATCCTCTACGTGGAACATTGCTAAATCCTAACAGTGATGCAAGAAAGCACAATTTCTTTTTCCTTATATTTCTGTTTTATAATGTATCAAATCAATTATGTTGTGATAAGTACATAGGTTAGTGGGAGATCTATCATGAAATGTAGTGGATTAACTATAATCTAGAGAAGTTCACTTCTGGTCAACCAATGTCCAGAAGGTTCTATTTCTCTTTTATAATATTAAGGAATTAGTATTACATGTTCTCTTAATCCCAAGCAAGTTGGAATTGGCTATAACTAACATGTTATTTCATTTACAACTTGTTTGGATTATTGTTACAAGTCGTTCCATAATGTATCGTGTATTGTTTGATTAATACAACATTTAGATAGATTAGATCGTTTGCCGTCGTTTCATGATGTCACGCACCAACAATAAGAAGAACAAAACTTGCAATATTACTAAAAAAATATAGGATACGGAGTGGTTTTATTATATAAAAGAGTAGGGTAAAGGATAAAACATGATTATTTAAGGATAAAATATGATTATTTAATAATAAAGAAGAGCAAGATGAGAGAAAAAAACAAGGTAACGACACCACCCCACTAAATCCGTAGTTCCATAAAGTGACACGAATTTAATGATATGATATAATAAAATATAAGGAACAACTAAAACAAACATTATATTTAAAATAACAATCGATATCATACCATAGGTAACAATCCTCGGAACAATCTTAGACCTGTGTTGTGATTTGTGATTTAATTATGAGAAATCATATAATTAAGTAGAGTAATTTTACATCTTCTTTCTTCGAGCTTTGGACCGATAGTATTCTCAGCCCAAAAGAAGATTTGAATGAAAAATACCAATCCCTTGCATATGGTGCATGGGTCAAACTAAACCTATAAGATTAAATAAATAGACAAACTCCAGATGGCGAAAGGAACCTGATTTTGTTTTGGAGTCTTTATTTTACTTGAAAAACATAGATAAAGATTGAGGAAATCTGACCTAATTGGATGCTTATGAATAAATCTGCATTAACAAATGTCTTGTTTAATTTATTTCATACACTGAGCTAAGTCTTAATCAACCAATAACTGCATCACTTTAGGATGTCGATGAGACATAATTATCATTAAGATACATTTCCCCTGTCAAAACCATAGGAAACGCGGTTTCATTTGTTGGTAAAGGTCAGAAAATGAATTTTCAAACCCAAGATAGAGACTATATATTATATACATCTAGCTAGTCAAACAATACTTAAATATTTAAGCTTCATATCCTTTAGTGTTGATCAACTTCTTGTCTCTATATTGAGACAAGGAGTAAAGTTTAATTTTAAATATTACCTTTGATGGTACATATATAATTCTCCTAACGCCCCTTTGAAAAATTAATTTTTCCATACGTTAATATTTTTTTATAAAGAATATTAGTATATACTATTAAAATCTACTCCAATTAACCACTCTTGACTTCTCCACGTCTAAAACGTGGGATGTATGCTCGTTAATAGTAATAGGAAAAGTATATATACCAACTCACTTTTGGAAAATGTGAAACACATTTCTTGAAAAAAGAACAGTTGGGTATATGGTTTCTTTGTTATGATAAATAAGGTATCTAACTCTAGTCAGGTGCCGCCGATGAATGTTGTCTATTCTTCTTATGTTCAAACGTAGTCAGTATGGCATTTTTTGATAGCGATTTGAAAAGAACCGTGGAGCAACGGTAAAATTATCTTTGTGTGATCTATAGGTTATGGATTCGAACAGTAAAGCAATCACTAATAATACGTGTATTAGGATAGGCTGTCTATATCACATGAGACGACCCTTCTCCGAACCTTGCATAACTACAGAATACTTTGTTTACCGCACTTCAATCATCAGTAAAAATTTGAAACTAGTAATGCAAAGTCCACGTCCAATTGTGTATTCCTTTATTGTACCGTTTAGGAACTAATGAAATTGTGATTCACATGTGATTTGATGCGTATATTTTATTGTAAGTTGTCCGAACGGGAGCTTTGCAGTTACGGTAAAGTTATTGTAACTTATAGCTAGGTTTGAGTCATAGAAGTAACTAATGTTTGCATTAGGGTAGACTGTCTACATCACACCTCTTAGGGCGCAGCCTTTCCCCGGACCCTACATGAACGCGAGATGCCTTGTACATCGATCTACCCCAATTTTTCCTCTAAGGGATTGGCCAACTACAAAAATGGTACGTAATTCAACCGGTATTATTTCCACTTTAAATTTTAATAATCTCTTGATTTGCTGCTTTTAGTCCGAGGTGGATTCACGATTAAACGTTACGGGTTCAACCTTTAAAGTTTTTAGAATTGAATTCGTTTTAGCTTTAAACTTATGGGTTCAGACCAAGCATTGTGATAATTTTAGTGAACTTTTACATATAAATTTATGTTCTCCATCAAAAGTACTGAGTTCAGATGAATTTCACTGTGTTACTCTACATCTGCCCTGCTTCTAGTCAGACGTTTCTACTCTCAGAAACCTTATGAAAATTCAGATATTTACTACACAATAGTACAATAAAATCCCTCAACATATAATAACCCTAGTCTTTTTCAACACATTTTAGCCGGTACAAGAATGTATAATTTGTGTATAATCAATGTATACATATTATATACTAAATATACACTTGTTAATCATTGAATATACAGTGGTGACTGCTGCAAACTGTTACGGCTAGGCGGGTGAAAATCTTTTTAGCTATCGAGCAAAAAATGTTAAGATCCCAAAAGAAAATTAATGTTGTATGTGAGACTTATTGCTGTAATGGGCTAGATTTTATATGGTTAAGTGGCTTTGTCTTATCAAGTTGGTTTTTGGGCTCCAAAATGAAATAATCGGATAAATTTAGGGGATGTTTGGTACAATGGTGGAATATTCCATAGGGAGGGATATATTATGCGATTAGTTATCTCATATTTTATATGGGATAATTAATTCTACCATTTTACTATAAAAATTATTCCGGAATTAACTAATACCTCAAATTAAATATGGGATAAACTTAATCCCAATCCTTATCCAGGGATTATTATGTACCAAATGACCCCTTAGTGTACATAAACACATAAGACTTGAAAAACTCTCTCCTTTTGATCCAAAGATTCATTAAAAGAATTTATTTACAATTTCTTACAACTGCATCAAGAGGTAATCTTAGCATAGGCCTCATCAGTACCTACAATCTTTTTTTTAACGAACATCAAATCGTTTACATTACAGAAATAAAATTATCTACAAACAACACTTAATATGTTTATGTTGTTTAGATGAATTAAGTAACAAACATGAAATTTGATATAACTGGGTATACCCCATAAAGAAATACAGTAAAATTATAACTGAACAGAAATATTTTTTTCTTAATTACGAAATTACATGTAGCAGAGTTTGAAAATTCGAATTTTTTAAATTGAAATTTAAATCGAGTGGGTTATGGAATATATTGGGTATATCTTAAGAAGTCTGAATCTCAACGTTGAGTAGATTTGGTGGAGATTTGAGCTGGTTTGAATTGAAATTTAAGCCAAAGTTAAAGTAGAAGACGAGATATGTATTTTCCCGTGTATTTTTTTATGTATCAAATGTGTAACATATGTATATCTATGTATTTCTGTGTCTAAGTTGTATGTGAGATCCATGTGTCGCATAAAAGTTCTAAAACTAGATTTTAGTTACGAATTTTAACTCCAAACTAGTCCAAATCACCTCAAATCTTTCTCAAATTTTGTATATTGCCTCATCTATGTATTTTCAATGAATTCCAGCTATATCCATAGAAAAAAAAATCTTTCTTTCCTAGGTTTTGAATGTTATATATTATTGTTAGGGGTGTTCAAACTGAACCGAAAACTGCACTAAACCGAAAAATCAAACCAAACCGATTAAAAAACCCGAATAGGTTTGGTTTGACTTGGTTTGGTATTGAGTAAAGAAAACTCGAACCAAACCGACATATAAATATTTAATTATATATATATTTGTAAGACTTTATATTGAATTTTCTTTTAAAAATATAGAAATATTTGGGATCCTATCATGTGTTAACCTTGAAAGCGTACATTAACGAAAAATTATTGTTAGACTACTAAGAAAATAACTATCATGTGTTACTAAAAAATTCTCCCATTAGAATATTTTAATAGATCATATGTTTGTCAATTTTTTCAATATTTACTAAACATATATTCACTTAATAAAGTAAGATTGGAATAATATCATGTAACAAAAAAACCCGAAAAAATCCGTCAAAACCGAACTAATCCAAACGATATAGTTGGTTTGGTTTGGTTTTGATAAAAACCGAAACAACTCGGTCCATGTACACCCCTAATTATTGATAATGAATTTTACTCCAAACTAGTCCAAATCACTTTTAATTTTCCTCGAATTTTATATATTACCTCATCTATGTGTTTCGACAAATTTTAACCATACTCATTGAGGATAAAACTTTGCCTGGGTTTTTTAAATGCTTATATGTCATCTATAACATTTTTGGTTATATTTTATAGCATTATTTAATGGCTAATTATGTAAGTGATGTTTATTTGCGAAGACCAAAAACAGCTGACTGCCATGAGTTACGACGACCACTACTTTGGTTTCGGAAGTGGCTATATTTGGTGTAAATGGCACCAGGTAGCCACTAAGGGCAGAAATTGAAGAACTAGCTAGTGTGTCCTGGATTTCAATTTTTAAGGAAAATAATTCTATATTTGTCTTGAAGTTAAGATATCCAATTTAAAATTTCAGGATAAAAATAAGTATTAGCTAATTCCTAAACAGTATCCCTCCAAACGACTATCTGCGCACTTGCCCTATATTTGGGCTAAGTGGGCCAAAATCGCAGTCATCTAGGTAGAAACCCCAACTAGGTAGTTATCCAGACTCCAAAGAATGGCCCAATAGAGGGTGGGCCTGATGTAACACTACCAGCAATCATAAGTAAAATTTGTGTGGGGTAGTCACTTTTTTAAGTCGTATTTACTTTTTATCCAGCATTTTTAATGCTTAGCAATAATAACCACTAGTCTATTAAAATTAATATAAAAAGACTCTGTTACCCTTTCTTCTATCTCTTTCATGTGTTAGGGAGAAGAACTGTGTTGCCTTCATTATCAAATAGAAACTCAAATTTTGTTGAAAATTGAAGAATCAAATATGTCAGAGCTCAAATTGGATAAGCAAAGATCTTAACTTTACCTTTCTAAAAATGGGTGACAACCCTCTCTATGTCGCTGGCTGGAATTGGACGGGAAAATGGTTTATAATTCAAGCTATCTGTTTTCAAAATTTAAGGACACTCGTTCCTGAACTTCGAGTTTCGGGGTCAAAGGTTAAGGACAATTGGTCCTGAATTTAGAGTTATAAGTTCAAAAGTTAAGGACACTTGGTCCTGAACTTAGACTAACAAACTCAAAAGTTAAGGACAATACGTCCTGAACTTACAGTTACAAGTTCAAAAGTTACGGACAATTAGTCCTAAACTTAGAGTTACAAGCACAAAAATTAAGGATATGTGGTCCTGAATTTCGAGTTCGAAGTTCAAAAGTTAAGGACAATAGGTCTTGAACCTAGACTTACAAGTTCAAAAGTTAAGGACAATTAGTCATAAACTTAGAGTTACAAGCACAAAAATTAAGGACATGTGGTCCTGAACTTCAAGTTCCAAGTTCAAAAGTTAAGGACATGTAGTCCTGAACTACAAGTTCAAAAGTTAAGGACATGTAGTCTTGAAGTCCTGAACTTAGAGTTACAAGTTCAAAAGTTAAGGACACTTGGTCCCGAACTTTATGACCTGAAGGCTGTTTTCGTCCGGACAGGTAAAGTTTATTAAACCAGTGGCTAAAGACTAAAAATATTTTAAACAGTGAATTAAAAGTGTGTATATATATATATATATATATATATATATATAGTAGTTAACCGTACACTTCCACCCAATCATAACCTACACCTATCCTGCAGGCCAATTGGACTGTATAACCAACAAAATTGCTCAACTGTTGCGCTCTTGCTTCTCTTCAAAATTGGAGGAGCTATCTATATAGAATATGTACAACTTCCTATTGCATGGGATGAGTAAGATCTTTAGAGTAATATAAGAATTAGATAATTCTAATATAAGAATTCGAAACTTTTTTGTGTTAATTTCTCATGTGTTCGATATCTACATTAAAGCCTCGTCTAATTTGGATTTGCGAGCGTAAGACCCATTAAAATGAAAATGCTTCCCTTATCATGATTTTTCTTATTCTCATAACTTGAAACTAAAACTTTTAATTGAAGAATTAACTCAAATAGTCGTTCATTTAATTTTTAAACTAAAATAGCTGATGAATATATAATTTATTTATAATATGTGTATAAACAAATAAAATAAATGTGTAACATATATATATTTATTAGAAAAATAAATTATGAATCTGGCCGGCTATTTATGTAAAAACCCCTTTTTAATTAAGGGTGGAGGCATATCCATCCTATTACGACCCTTTATGATATAAGATTCTAAACTAATACAACTTGATGCCTTAATGTTTTGAATTACCTGTTCAGTTTCTTTTACATTGGAGTTAAAAAATTTAGTCTCACAGCTTTTCCCTCTTATATCTTTGGAGTCAATCTTATTGGGAAATTTTACCTCCTATAGTAAAGTTTAACATCTTATTTATTATAATTAAATATTCTTTTAAAGAATTATCTCCTATAACTACCTTTTAATTTTTATAATAAAATATTTATTTATGACCACTTCCTACCTTTAAGTCATTAAATACGTTGTGTATTATTTTTCTCTTTTCCTATCTCCTCCTTTCTCTTTCCTCTTTCTTCTCTTTTCCCCCCGACCCCTGCTTTTAGAAATCCTAGCAGACGTTGTGTTCCGCCAATGACATATCCGGCCGGCGATCACTTCCTCCCTTCCTTGTTGTGTCACCCCTAACCCCCTCCTCTGGACGGCGATACCTTCTTCTTTTCTGAAGTGATGATTACAAAAGAAAACCATTTGGTTTCCAAACGTGACAATCCAAAATAGTTGAAGTTGAAAAACTCTAAGATCCAACATCTTTCACGTCACTTTGAATGAAAAATAGAGAAGTGATTTTTTTGCTTAACTACTCATCATTCAAAATTCACTATCCAACTAATTCAAATACATTCTACGATATTATAAGAAGAAGATTTCGACAAGGTGAAGGAATGCAAAAATAAAATGGCAAAAGAAAAAAAAAAGTAGCTGCTTTGTCTTGAAGATTCTGTTACCTTTTTTCATTGTATTTCAATGTATCTCGTTGTATTTCATGTATTTGTATTCACTGCCTTTTTTTCCCATGTATTTCAATGTATCTCGTTGTATTTCATGTATTTCATTGTATTCACTGTCTCTCTGTATTCCTTGAATGTATTCATATTTTTCTAATTAATATAATTTATGTATTTAGATGTATATATGTTTCAAATGTATCTGCAGTATGTATTAATAAATTTTTGCACTATAGATGACCTGCTATACTTCATGTATTCAATGTATTTTTATGTATTTAACTGTATTTAATGTAATTATATAATTTCAATATAGAAATCTATTTATAAAGATACCACTGAAAAAGAAAGGATTGATAGAATCTCTGAAGATTGTTATGTTTTTGGGGGTGTTTTTCGGTTGAAAATCTTTTCTATAAGTGAAAATTCAAAAACTTATGTGTTATAATTGAGTTTGTTGAGTTATATTAGAAGTCTATCGCGTTAATTGATTCACTTATCGTTTTTATACATCTGAACACCTTTTTTTTCTTCGCAAATTCTGTTACTGTATTCACGAATACAGCTCGCGAATACAGTCGAATACATTCTCTGCTTAGCTGGACTCCCCTGTTTTCCACCGAATTTTACTACTGTATAGCAAAAATATATTGAATACAGTCTATACCAACTGAAAACATAGCTATAAGAAGTAATTTGGTAAATGATAACTATAGCAAACTAATAATCACTAAAACATAGTGATTTCTGAAAATTTCTCTTTATCTTTTTTTCTTTTTTGGGTCTCAACCTGTTCTATGGTTCTGGATTTCTCTCTCTTTCAGTTCAACCTATTAACGTACTAATTCTGCTTTAGGCACTTTTCATCATGTAGAAGAGTCTTTCCACTTCAGGTTTACTCTTTTAGCCTATTAAACCCACTTCAGGGGAATCTTATATAAATATTTCAAATAAGTCTTTTCATCGTGTAGAAGAGTCTTTCCACTTCAGGTTTACTCTTTTAGCCTATTAAACCCACTTCAGGGGAATCTTATATAAATATTTCAAATAAGTCTTTTCATCGTGTAGAAGAGTCTTTCCACTTCAGGTTTACTCTTTTAGCCTATTAAACCCACTTCAGGGGAATCTTATATAAATATTTCAAATAAGTCTTTTCATCGTGTAGAAGAGTCTTTCCACTTCAGGTTTACTCTTTTAGCCTATTAAACCCACTTCAGGGGAATCTCATAAATGTTTCAAATAAGTGTTAATTTATCAACTTTTAATTATTAATCATGTACTTTTCAAAACTAGCCAAGCACATGTAAAAATTGAAGACCCAAATAAATAAGGTTCTTTCTCTTCAAGAATCACACGCAAATATCTTCTTTCATATTTTTAAATGATTAGCAACATTAGATGCATACGGAAAAGAAAATTTTATGAATGAGGTAGAAGACAAGGTGATGAAATTTTTATATATATATATAAATTCTAAGCAAAAAGGCACCTTTTACAATGGGTATGGTTGAAATTCATTGAAAACATATAGATGAGTCAATATACAAAATTTGAGGAAAGTTGGAGGTTATTTTGACCGATTTGGTATCAAAATTCGTAGTTAAAATCGAGTTAAAAAGATTGATCTGCGATACATGTATCAAACATGTATCACACACACAGATATACATGGATATACATGTGATACATATTTGATACAAATTTGATACATATGTGATACAAATGATACATAATGTGATATACATATCTTCTTTTTTTCATGCTCATCTTCTACTCTGAATTTTCAATTCAAACCATCTCAAAATTCCACCAAATTATCTCAAAATTGATATTCAAACTCCATAAGATGTCTCCAATCTATTATAATAACACTCACTCAAAAGAAAGCAAAAATTTAATCATTTTTTAGCTACAACTAGCTAATAGCTAGTATTGGTAACATTTAGCTAATATTTTATGAATTGATCAATATTTATAATAAGCTACTTATAAATGGACATAACTAGTAGTTGTAAAAATAGCACGGGCTAGACAATTTTCTGACTGGTCATTCAAAAATAGTCAGCGTTTGAAAAGTCATTGAAAAATAGCCACTATTTTGCTGCAAGACAGAAAGTTCCAGCATAATATACTGGAGATCAGTGCACCTGTGTATGAACTTCCAGCATATTATGCAGGACTCCAACACGCGGAAAGTTCCAGCATAATATACAGAAGATTAGAGCACCTGTGTATGAACTTCCAGTATATTATACTGGAATTCTAGTGTATTATGCTGGAGTATTTTTTGGATTTTGAACAGTGTTCTCGTTCAGATTTATCTTTAAATGAAAAATGGCTAAATTTTAATTATTTTATAAACTATGATTTTTTTAAAATGGCCACTTATAAATCTAATTATTTTTTAATTCTCCCATCGGGAGCTTCCCAAAAAAAATGTGTTTGAGGCTAATTCACTCATCGCCGAGTTTTGGGGTTTATGCTCTGATTTATTCCCCCACAATCTACGACGTAAATAAACAAAAGATAAGAATATATAAGAAGAAAAGCAAGGAAAAAATACAACCTCCACATAGGGGTGTACAAATCGAATCGAAAAATCACGTCAAATCGAAAAATCAAATCAAATCAATTAAAAAAATTCATTAGATTTGGTTTGGTTTGGTTTTATATTGAGTAAAAAATTCGAACCAAACCGACATATAAATACATAAGTTATATATATATATATATATATATATATATATATATATATATATANAAGATATAACAATTTAATAGATCTTGACATATGAATATGGAAGAACGAAGAGATTGACGCATTTTAGTAACACTTGATAAGAAAGTGATCATACAATCCATTATTTAAAGTTAATAAAAATGGAGCACTTCATATTTAACTAAATATTACATCCCACAAGAGAATCGCAAATATTTCTAGACATTTTTTAAAGATTTTTTTTTTAAAAAGTCTTAAATATATATATATATATATATATATTTAAGACTTTTTAAAAAAAAAATCTTTAAAAAATGTCTAGAAATATTTGCGATTCTCTTGTGGGATGTAATATTTAGTTAAATATGAAGTGCTCCATTTTTATTAACTTTAAATAATGGATTGTATGATCACTTTCTTATCAAGTGTTACTAAAATGCGTCAATCTCTTCGTTCTTCCATATTCATATGTCAAGATCTATTAAATTGTTATATCTTTTCGAATTTGGAGTGGAATTTCGATAATTTAAAATTAAATAGAATATATCATTATTTAGGTATTGTAATGATTTTTATGTTTAATTCTTATATTCGGTTAACCTTGAAAGTGTACATCAACAAAAAATTATGTTAGGTGGCTAAAAAAAATATTATCATGTGTTACTAAGAAAATTCTCCCATAAGAATATTTTAATAGATCATATGTTTTTTCATTTTTACTAAACATATATTTGCTTATAAAAAATTAAACAAAATAAGATTGAAATAATATTCATGTAACAACAAGCCTCAAAAAATAATCCGACAAAACCGAATCAATCCAACGCGATATAGTTAGTTTGATTTGATTTTAATAAAATCCGAACCAAGATGTGAAAGATTTTTGAGAGGACAATTTGGTTTTTCCAAGAATGGGTGCAACTTTTTCTTTCTTTCTTAGGTGCACACGATTATTGTTTTTTCACTATTAGATGACAATAGTTACCTGAAGATTCGCTGACAGA
This sequence comes from Nicotiana undulata, assembly GCA_005239495.1. Taxonomy (NCBI): domain Eukaryota; kingdom Viridiplantae; phylum Streptophyta; class Magnoliopsida; order Solanales; family Solanaceae; genus Nicotiana; species Nicotiana undulata. The sequence continues at coordinate 63,864 of ML256742.1, forward strand.
GAAATGTCTTTATTATTTTCATTGATTTCTCGTTGTAATTTTGAGACCTCGAATAGTTTGAATTCGCACCACGTAAGCCCTAGCAAAAAGGAACTCGCACTCTAACAGGATATCATTCATAGGGCTCAAACCCCATCTTGACTTTAGGCCTCCAATGTTGTTGAGCCGCCACTGAAAATATGAAAGCTGCAAACTAAAAGCAGAAATGAGAGACAGAGAGAAAAATGAGTAAAATATTATGGTAAGAACAAGATCTGCTATTCTGTTAATGAGAGGTATGAAATATGGGGGGCAAAGGGGAGAAATTATTGGGGACAAAAGCCTGTCAATTTTTGAATCCATGAAATCTCAGTTTTTATGGTATTTATGTGATGCTTCAGTTATACATGAATTCATGCCTTCTTTCCATCCGAAAATTCACGTTTCTCATAGTTCTGATGAATCAAATTAAATTTTGTTTTGTCTTTCACCCTAAATGTCTCATCATAACAATATAACATTGACTTTAGTCTAAGACTCGAGACATGTTTAAGATAATGTAAACAACACTTCATACTCCATAATATATGCCAAAAGAGCTAAATTAGCTCTAGAACAATACAGTTATCCACGGATATTAGTCTTAATAGTTGATCGTCAGGGGCGGATTTATAGCCAAAATTACGGGACACGTGAAACCATGGTCTTTCCGCTAAATTAAATATTTTATGTATGTATTTTCTAGAATTTGTCCAGTATTATATATTGGCACCGATGCTCCATAAAAGTTGAATGGTGCACTTGACTCAATACGTAATTATTTACTTGAAAAAATATGGATCAATTTTCACTTAACACTACTTTTTATCCTTTCTTTAGTAGTGCACCCATACATTTTAGAAATCCCAGATGTGGTTAGTTAACAAGAATAAAATCTAACCTACTTTTGCAACAGTAAAGATAGATCTGACCCGACTATCAATGGAGTGGAGATTTAGGATCCGTTTGGTCATAAATTTTGTCAAAATAAATTTGGGTTTTATTTGGCAAATACATATTTGGTCATAAATTATGCCTACATTTAGCAAAATTCCAAATTTCAAAACCAGCTCAATAGCTAGTTTCGGGCCAAAATATAACAATTACATTTTTTTAAAATTGCCCCAAACTTTTGTATTTTATAAAAGAGCCCACAATTTATTATTTTGTAACAATGTTACTTCGTCTTCTCGGTCATTTGTTAGTGTATCATGTAGTTCATTATAAAAACAATAATTTTGTACCAAATTTATTTATGTCAGGATTTGGTTTGCGATAATATAATAGTTATTGATAATGGTATTGTTGGATATTTGTGATAATTATTAGAACTTGTGAGTATAATTCATGTTTTATATTTTTTCAAAATAAATTTGAAAAATAAGTTTTGAAAACTGATGTCCAAATACATTTTTATCTTCAAACCAAACTTCACTCAAATAAGATATTTCAAAATAAATTTTAAAATATATGGCCAAATCAGATATAATTTCGCATAAAAACCAAAAGGGATAATGCTTCTTTTGTGTAAAATCATATTCAGTGTGGTAATTATCTAGAATCTGTCTACACTAAAAATAGAATACTTTCCTTTGTTGGTCATCAGTGTGCAAATGTTAATTGCTCTAGGTGGTCTCCCCAAAACAAGAAAACCTCTAGTGCCCTAAACGGGTAAAAGAACAAAGCATCAAAACAATTGATAAACGTATGTTTCCTCTCCAAAGTAGTCAGACGCTACTTCCTTGGTGAAGTATCTCATTCCACATAATTTGAACAAATCTCTCGTGCTTAAGACATGATTCCATCACGTTATAGTAATATACCACTCTTGTTCTAAACATTCTAAAACAATTGAAATTTGGTGTTGATTGCATTAGAAAAACAACTTGACTTTGTTTTATTATGGTTTTGGATTTGTTTTTCACATGTTGTCTTAGTTTTCTTTTGGTAGAATTACTTTTGTTTTAGAGATTAGGTACTTTGTTTTAATTATCTTTCCAAAAGGGGAAAAGGCCCAAATTTACCCCTTTATTTTAGTATATTGTTGATACCTACTATCCATTATACTATCGGGCCACATTTACTCTTACTGTTAGTCAAACCTTTTAAAAATACCCTCCACCTAACGAAAATCCACCAAATTAAAAAATAAGATTTGATTTATTTTAAAACCCATTAGTAACCCGTTAACCCCCCTTTATTTACCGCTTTTCTTTCTCGAGATTAGTCATCCCTGTCGTAGTCACTTGTTGAACTCAAGAAGTGAAAGACATCAAAAATCACAGTCAAATATATATCCATTTCTATATTGAGTCCCAACTCTTCTAATATCCTTATCGTATGTTTATTATAGTCTACCTTTTTCAATTTCTTTTTTTTTACTAGCTTCTCTCTTGTCTTTTTTCACCGGGTCGAACTGTACCGAGTATTTACCATGATTTTTTTTCACCGTGACTTGAATGTTTGTAGCAACTTATTAGGTTGACAGCTCTGAAGTCTTAAGGCAACGATCGATGTATTATTTCCTCCAACAACCTTTGTTGATGAGTATTCACGCACCATGATTTTTTTATTCAGCTTTAAGAATTTGGGCAATGAGTAATTATCGTCAAATCACGCCGTAAGAACTAGAGTTAGATTCCAACTATGGGATGTGATACTCATAAATCTTAGTAATAACAAAACTTATAATTAACAAAATTAGAAAATAATTAGAGGAGATTCAATTTAATATAAAGCTACAATCTAAGGAATTAATCAAGAATGAAAGAAAGTACAACAAGCTGCAAGTCACTTAACAACGTAAGTACACTAACTTCATGTATCGAGCGAGCACAAGTATTGTTAAAGTATATATCACTTGTTAGTTGTTACCAACATATGAACCAATTGTCACGTGTGTATTACATTAGACAAAGGGATGTCATATTATAACCACAAACAAAATAAAATCAAAAGTGATAATATGTCATTCTAATGCCACCATGAAAAACTAAGAATGAAAATATAAGTTCTTACTAATCCTACTGCCACCATCATTCTCTGTGTCTCTCTAAATGAATAAAATATGTTAAGGTATCTCAGAAATCTAGGTTCCGTATTTTAATATGAAGGGTTTAATGTGTTATTGAATTTTTTATTTAAAAAGATTATTTTATTAATCCGGTGGCTTTCCTTTGGATGGGGGGTGTGTTTAACCAAAGAATGAGATTTCTTGACCAAAGCTATTTTAGGATAAACGCGGGTTACTGATAATCGAGTGAATAATATAATGAATAAATGAATAATAAGCAGTATAGGATGCAGAAAAGTAAAGTAGTTTGTATTCGAGAATTCAGATGATCTTATGGATTACAATTCGTCCCTTTTATATAGGGGCTTCCTATCATAACATTTTGGTTTCTGTCATGATTCCTCATTAATGGCTAATTATTATATTAATGAGGCGTTACAAAGGATTATAAAAGGATAAATGTTTCTATTATATAGGAGTTACATAACGTATAAGTCATTAACTGTTGATTCTCGAATCTATCCGTGGCTTTGTTTGAGTTCTTTACGACCGCATCTCTTCTTCTTCATTGGGTTTCCTGTGGCTGATGCACTTGTGGCTGACGAATCAATCACGTGCCTGTAGAGGCAATCCTGCGCTCGTGTTTGTTGAGTTAATCTCGTACCTCTTTATAAAATCATGTCCATCTGTGACGTTTCCTTTGGTCCACGTAGCTAGCTGAGTTGTCAAGGTCTTGCTTACGCGTGATACTCTTTTTACCAATATAGATAGTTCCCCCACTTACCATATATTTGTCGATTAATATTTGGTAAGTGGATATGCATTTTTGGCGGGAATATTTTGTCGCCGCTTTGCTTCGTAACATTGTATCTTTTTATGAACACAATCGTCGTTTATCACTTCCATTTAATTCTCCTTCCATGTGTCCTTTTTTGATTGGCTCTGCAATAAATCAGCGCTTTTTAAGGCTTTTTGCAGGTATATCAGTCCCGAAGTGACATCTTTGATTGTGACTTTCCATCATTATTCTTCCATGTTTTGATGGTTGTCCTTATGTATAAATAGTCTCCTTCCTTTCTTTACTTTCACGGAACACTTCCATACTTAATTCCTCTTTTGTAAAGAATTTTTCTTTGTTTTCGTAAAGATGTCTTCATCAAACCAACCAAAAAAGGTTATAGACGTAGAGACTCTAGCATCTTCTTCTGCTCCATCTAGGAGCCGGAGAGGTGGTCGACTGAGGAGTGTGGGATCTTCCTCTACTAGAGGTTCTTCTTCCCCTCTGGTTTCTCCTTCTTCTGCTAGGTCTTTGTTGTCCCCTAGAGCTAGGTCTTCTCACTCTGTTTCTAAGAGTAAGGATGATATTCGTGAACCCAAAGTTGACAAAATTATTCCTGCTGAGATAGTCTTTACAAGGGAAAATTCATATATCGCTGAACAGTCTTCTTCTTTGGAGAGTGTAGAGAAGTATGCGACAATTATTACTGAAGGTCACATTCCTCTTGTCCGCAGGGAGTGTTCTTGGGAGTCTAATATTCCTATTCTTGTGCCGAATAATAATCAGAGGATTACGTCTTACAAGACGGGTTAGTCCTTCGTTTAATCTTATCCTTTTACACTAGGAATTAAACCTCCCATCGACCCTGTTATCATCGAGTTTTGCCGCTTCTTCAATATCTGTCTAGGATAAGTCGGTCCTTTAGTGTGGCGAGTAGTTTCTTGCTTGAAAGTTTTAGCTTCTAAGGTTTCAGTTCCCTTCACCTTCCACCATCTTATTCATTTATATTCTCCTGTCTTATTTCGTCAAGGGGTTTTTACTCTGGCTGCTCGGAGTAAAAGGGTTTTAGTAACCCTAGGTGACGATAAGGACAGAGGTTGGTACATCAAGTACGTTGCCGTTCCCACTGTTGTTTTAGTTGGTGAAAACAATCGCACGTAAGTACTTTTTGGTTCGTATCTATTTTCTTCATTTATATTTGAATTGCATTTTTAATACCGCATCTGTTTTTCTCTTCTTTTTCAGCAATCATGAATACCGTCGAGAATGTCTCCGATATTCGTGATTGGGTAGAAAGAATGTTGTTTGTCGCTCCTGTTGAAGAAAGGTCTTGTAAGTACTTTTCCATGAAGTACAATTGGATTGTTAAGACCCACGGTAAGCGAAGTTTTTCTTACTTCCTTCCTTACCTGAGTTCTTTTTATTCTCATTTAATGTTTCTCTTTTTTCTTGATAGGGTTTTCTGCCCGTGGGGCATCTGGTTCGTCGCTCCCAAAGATGTCTTTGTCCCATGCTTAGAGCATCCTTGAAAGTTCTTCGAAGAGAAAAGTCAGTGATCCCCATTCTGGAGGGGAAGAGGAATAAGGAAGAGAGGGTGCTTTGGTGCACGATCGAGAAGAAGGCGAGTAGTTTCAGATGATGAATCTGCTCCCAAGTCTCTTCCTTCCGTGTTGGCAATTAGGCATTCTTCTTCCCGAGATGAATCTCAGTCCTCGGTTCAAGATTCTGCCGAGCGTCTTTTCTATGAGGGGTTTGAGCTTGACCCTGATGATGTTCCTTTAGCTACTATCTTTCCTACTTTTGCTGCTGTTCTTGCTCCTCTTTCTATTACTGCCTATCCTCCGTCCGTATCTGTTATTTCCTCATCTCCTCATCCATCTGTATCTGTTGATGTGCCCGTGGCTCCCTTGGCTCCTCGTTCGTCCGTATCTGTTGCTTCTCCCTCCGTTCCTGCTTCTGTGCCTTCTCTTGTGGAAGTAGGGTCTTCCAACAGGGAGATGCAGAGAGTTATAATTGAGGTTCCAGCCGGAGGGAGTCTTTTTAAGAAGACGGGTGAGCCTGAAGTGTGGCTCAAACCTCTGATCAGCTCTGAAGAGAGGTCCAAACTTGACAGCCATTCAACTCTTACTTAGGCCAACGAAGTGGTGCACAATTCTTTGAAGGTATGCCTTTGAATTTTTCATACATACAATTTTCTTCGAATAATAGTTTAATATGTTTGATTGTTTTTCTGTTTTTTGTAGACGCACCTTATTGGCTTAGAACTCATGAAGAGAGTTTCAAATTCAGAGAATGAGTTGAAAGAACTGTGTGAGCTTTAGTTTGATTTTGACAATATGATGGCTTAAGGATAGACATGGATGCTCTAGTGGAGGAAAGGCATAACTTAAAGGAGCAGTTGAGGATTGCTTCTACAGATTTAGCAATGGAGAGAGCTTCTTCCAGCCAGGTCAACAAGGACAAAGACATTCTTGAATCCTCATTTGCTAAACAGTTGTCGAAAGCCACGGAGGAAATCAGGAATCTAAAGCATATGCTGAGGCAGAAGGAGGAATACTCTAGTGAACTTGTACGAAATCTTTCCCAAACTCAAGAGGATCTTCGTGAAGCCTAGGTCAAAGTTCGAACTATGGAGGAGTCAGTTGTACCTTTGAAGGTTGCCCTTGAAGCCGCCGAAGCTGAGAAGGATAGCTTGAAGATTGAAATTCAGGCATGGTCAAAGGATTATAGTGATCTTGAATAGGCGACAGCCGTTGACGTGAGTTGGGCGTATATGAGTGCTCGTCATGATACGTTAATGGAAATGGGACATGAGGGTTTCGACCTCAATGCTGAGATTGCTAAATCTAAAGAGGCCATGGAGAAGCCCCAGCGGGGTCTTGAATTTTCTCCATCTGATGAAGCCCATGATCTTCAACCAGCTGTCGTTCCTCCTCCTGAAGAAGTCAACTCTCCTCCTCCTCCTCCTCCTCAAGAATGAAGATTTTGTTATCCCCACTCCTTTTATTTTATTTCTTTGGATTGATGTGGTTACTCCCAGCTCCATCGGGGGTAAGGTTGAAACTTTAAAGTCCCCAACTGACAACCTAGAGGTACAAAAAATGTAAATAGTTATGTGGCTAAGTACTAGTTAGTACTTAGTTTTCGACTTAGCCGTTTATTTTAATTTCAATACAATCTCGAGACTTTTTGCTATGAGTTTGAATGTTACTCTTTTAAGTCGATTGTATGTATTGCTTTTCTGAGGTTTTTGTTTGTACCTCTTAGCTTTTTTGCATGAAAATGCATATTTCACTTTGAACCTTTTCACAGTAGGTGTAGTGTTCGTATAAATTTTTAGCCTTTGTTTGTGACAGGCTTTGTTTATGAGTTAGGGCCCTTTTTGATTAATACTTAATGAAGAAGACGTCTCAACTTCATTGGAATGCAATAGAGTGATAGGAATTTCTCACATGTTTAAGAATGTTTTTGTGAGAAGTTTTTATTTGAACTTTCACAACATTTTACATGTGTTATGATTATCATCTAAGACTCATGTTGCAACTGTTTTATTTTAACAGATTTGATAATCACTTGTATTTCGCAACTGTTTTTCATAGGTAACAATTTTTTCGAGTTAATACAAAGAGATAACTGTTTTTCATTAGTAATAGTTTTTGTAAATGTTGGGTTTTTACCCATAACTGTTTTTATTTGCAACAATTTTATAGCAAGTACGAGAGAAATGTATCATGATTCGTAACTGTTTTATTTGATAACAATTTTGCGAATAAATACAAGGGTTATGATCTTTCATCCGTAACTGTTTTATTTGAATAACAGTTTTCTAATTGAGTACAAAGATTTCATAACTGTTTTTTGATTATAACAGTTTTTTGACTAAGTACAATGATGATCATCTTCTATCCCTAACTGTTTTTTGTCGCAATAGTTTTTGTATAAGTGTAAGATGTACATTTCTTCATCGTAGCTGATACTTTGCCTTTTAACCTGAACATGGTTCAAAGGATTTTTAGAGTAGGATTTGTAATTCTTGTGTTGGAGTCTTTAGTTCTTTTAGTTTTGTTCATATCACTTGACTTGTTGGGTAAATGGTTCTTTTAGGCTCGAGCTTTTGACTTCTGACAATCTTTTTGCTTCATTTTGGCCTTCCATACTGTATAGTCCCCCAAGTGTTTGAACTTTGAAGAATGAGATCTCGAGCACTTGATTGTTCCTTCTTTGTGGTCCTTTCCCTAAAAAAGGAAAACATTCCGGACTCGAAGGTATATACTTTTTTAGATGATGACTGCTTAACCCTTTAAAATATCCATCATAAAGAGTAACCCTAGACCGGGAATTGTGTTATTTCCTCGCGTCTTTGCAAGTCTAATGTCATCATCTGGTGATGGGTTAGCTTTTTGCCTATCATTTGAAAAAGTTAGTAAAATTTAAATACTCAAAGATAAAATCGAACATGCGATACCTGACGGGGGGTACTTCTTTTCCTTAGAAGTAGTATTTCTTCAGGTGGATGGCGTTCCAGCTCGTTGGTAGAATCCTGCCGTCCATGGCTTCCAACTCGTACGCACCTTTCCCAGCTATGCCCCGGACCTTATAGGGTCCTTCCCAATTTGGATTCAATTTGCCATCTCCTGCTTCTTTTGTTGATTGTAAAACCTTTTTAAGTACGAAGTCCCCAATCTTAAAATATCTGAGATGAGCTTTACGATTGTTATATCTCTCTATGATTTGCTTTTGAGCTGCCACCGTATTAGAGCTGCTTCTCTTCGTGACTCGAGCAAGTCCAAATTGGTTTGGAGTTCGACGTCATTTGTTTGCTCCGTAGCTGTTGTCACCCTCAAACTTGGTTCGCCGATTTCCACGGGTATTAATGCTTCTGAGCCATAAACAAGTGCGAAAGGGGTTTCTCCCGTAGCTGTTTTTGACGTAGTTCTGTATGCCCATAATACCGCTGGTAATTTGTCGGGCCAACTGCCTTTGGCTTTATCTAAGCGCTTCTTTATATTGTTGATAATGATTTTGTTCGTAGACTCAGCTTGTCCGTTAGCTACGGGATGATATGGTGTTAAAGCAATCTGTTTAATTTTCCAACTTTCGAAAACTCCGTGATTTGAGAGCCTATAAACTGTGGACCATTATCACACACGATCTCTTTTGGAATTCCAAATCGGCATATTATGTTACGCCATAAGAAACTTTTGACTTCCTTTTCCCGCACTTGTTTGAATGCTTCCGCTTCAACCCATTTTTTGAAATAATCAGTAAGCACTAGAAGGAATCGTACCTGCCTTTAGCTAGGGGAAGAGGTACCACTATATCCATTCCCCATTTCATAAAGGGACATGGTGATATGATAGAATGTAATAGTTCCGCTGGTCTGTGCATATTATTGGCAAACCATTGACATCTATCGCATTTTGAGATGAATTTCTCCGCGTCTTCTTCCATCTTAGGCTAATAGTACCCTGCTCTGATTAGGGTTTTTACTAAAGACCTTGCTCCTGCGTGATTTCCACAATGTCCTTCGTGGACTTCTTTTATCACGAACTCCGTCTGTATAGGTCTGAGGCATTTAGCTAGGGGTCCCCCGAACATTTTACGATACAACGTGTTATGTACAAGACAATATCTTGTTGCTTTGCGGCGAAGCGCTTGAGCTGCTTTCTTGTCTTCAGGCACGGTACCACTCTGCAAAAAATTGAGAATTTCGTTTCTCCAATCCCAAGTTAAATTATTGAAAGATACCTCATTTCTGTCTTGGGCAATCGTTGAATGAAAGAGGTGGACGACAATGGTGTTGTCTGTATTGGTCACTTCTGTGACTGCCGCAAGGTTTGCTAACCCATCTGCTTCAACATTTTCCTCCCTGGGTATTTGTATTATTTTCCACGTTCTGAACTGTCTTACAAGTCCTCATGCCTTTTCTAAATTTTGTTGCATTCGAGTTTCTCGAGCGATGTAAGTCCCCTGCATTTGGTTTACCACCAATTGAGAATCGCTGTTGATCTCGATTTATTGAATTGACAGCTCCCGTGCCAATTCTAAACCTGCAATAAAAGCCTCGTACTCGGCTTCATTATGAGTGGTTGGATAACACTTAATAGCTTGTCGTATCTTTCCACCTGTGGGTGATGTCAGTACAATGCCTAATTGTCACGACCCAAATTTCCACCCTTTGGGCCGTGACTGCGCCTAACGTTGAACCCGCTAGGCCAGCCAACGTATAACTTGCAATAGCAATTTTGAAATCATTTAAAATTGAGCGAAACGGGAGTTCGTCACTGTCAACAAATTCCCAACAAAATCCTATAAGCTTTTCTTAATAACGATAACGAAACCTTTAAGAGTGCAAAAAATAAAATAAAATAAAGACATGATAAACATAAATAACGTGATACTGCCCACACTAGTAACTCTCAAAACTTTACTGAGCCTTCAAAAGTCCCTTCAATTGTTTCACAGCAGGGAAATAATAATAATAATAATAATAATAATAATAACAAAAATAATAATAATATCTTATAGGAACTCACAATGAAATGACTAGACATCTACAACGAACAATCCCAAAACCGGGGTGTCACAATCTCACGGACTAACTACTGGAATACTAAATACAAGTCTGGAAATGAAAATACTACACTGTCTTGGAAATAATAAGAAAGACAATGAAACGATAAAGGAGAGAAGCCTCGGGATCCACGAACGCCAGTGTATACCTCGAAGCTCTGACGTGGACTGAAGGTAACTCCCTCAGAACGCTCCACGGGGTCCGGTAGCAGGGTCTGCACAACACAAGGAAGTGCAGTGTAGTATCAGTACAACCGACCCCATGTACTGAGTAAGTGCCAAGCCTAACCTCGGCCGAAGTAGTGACGAGGCTAGACTTGACATTAACGATAACCTGTCCTATTCTACAGCAATTAACAGGAAATATCACAAGGCAGGTGATAAACAGGCAGGTATGGGATACGGGAGCAGTAAAGGGGAAACAAGGGGAGTGAAACAACCGCATTGACAGATAGAAGTAATCCAGCAAAACAAGCCAATATAATTGACAACGAAATAAATAAATAAATATCAGAAAAGTAAACAATGGCACGACATCACCCTTTGTGCTTTTACTCTCTTCCTCA